>PVKS010016729.1:0-43286 GCA_004027875.1 Aplodontia rufa
ATGGATGGATGGATGGATGGGTGGATGGGTGGATGGGTGAGTGGATGGATGAGTGGGTGGGTTCATTGATGGGTAGGTAGGTGGATGGATAAGTGGATGGAAGGTTGGATGGATGGAAGGATAGACATATAGATGATAGATAGATATGTCAACACTATATAGTAATAGGTAGATTGGAGCTATGCAAATAGATACCTGATTGATAGATGACAGGTAGACAGCTAAGTAGATATATAGATGACTTGGTTTCTGCATGTCTCCAGATATACACACGTATAAATTTCCTAGGTCTATCCACCAAGATGGCCTGCCAGCAGCAACACACCACTAACGGTTATTCATCTAATAAATTTGGTTTATAGGTACCATAAACATAAATATCATTTTCACTAGATGGAACCAACAGTCCTTGGAGAAATGGCTGATTTCAAGGCTGGGGTAAAGAAAGAAAAAGTTAAGGCTGAGATATTTTGTTGCTGAAGGTAAGAAAGAGCTTAAAAGTACCACGGGGACCGGTTAAACAGGTTTCCAGTGAGCAAACTCAGGACGATGTGAACATTAAGATAAGTGGTGACAGATTCTGACTATATCTAGTAGGATGGAATTAGAAACCATGAGCTCACATTAAGTAAACACTTGTGATAAAGGCAAACACCTTGGGTGCTTGATGAGGAACAAGACGTTTATGCAATCTGGAAATCTCTCCCTCGAGACACTGGTTACTGAGGAAAGAAGAGTGGTGGGCCTCAATGAGCAGGGGTAATTCATGTGCCACCTTATCGGTGTAATGTGAATTCTCTGCCAAAGATGCTTCACCTCAATGGAACCATGAGAAAGCATCGCACACACCCAAACTGTAATGGAAACACCATAAAATAACCGTGAGGGTTAAGGAGAGCCCCTGTCCCAACGGGGCCTCTCAGAATGCGGCCTTATTTGGACACAGGCCTCTGCAGATGGAATGAGTTAAGGATCTCAGGACAGCAATCTAGATCAAAGCTGAGCCCTGCACAGAATGACTGGCGTTTTTATAAGAACAAGACAGGATGCAGAGAAGACCCAGAAAAGTTGCTCTTGTGAAAACAGATGCAGAGGTTCGAGGGCTGCTACCTCAAGCCACAAGATGCTACGGATTGCCAGCAACCACCATAATTTGGTAGAGATCTGGGGCAGATTCTCCTTCAGAGGCTCCCAAAGGAACAAGTCCTGCTGAGATCTCTAATTTTTGGAGTTCAGGCTTGCCGAGATCTTGACTTTTTGTGCTTCTGGTTTCCTGAACGCTGAGAGTAATTTTCTGCTGTTTTAAGCCAGTTTGCAGTACTCAATACGGCAGGCCTAAGAGAAGAGCATAAGGGAACTGACAGCTAGATGCATGGCCAGTTCATACCCAGAACGCTGTCCGTCTGCAAATAACAACAATCGTTCACATGTCGTCCGTCTTTCCTGCACTGCAGTAACTACTGCTCCTCCTACTTTGAGTTATACAGATAATCACTTTCATTTTTAATTTTGCTTTGCGATCACATAGGCATACCTTGAGCAAGCAAATTCTCCACACGCTAAACTTCTGGTAATTATTGGGTCTTCAGCAATAAAGAGTAACAGATGGAATCAAAAGATTAGTATTTGTAAATATAAAGAGGGAGTTTTTCTATAATGGCATTCTTTTGTTTCGATCTTCAAGACAAAAAGAGAAACAGGGCAAGGTCAGTCTATGTTTTCAGGGCTCATTATTGTTTTGAACACTACTCCAAAGCCAAGAGCTGTTTGTTTGCAAAGTTCCTGGGACCCTGCATCATTAGACTTGATCTTCTGCAACCAAAATCGGCAGACTTTTTGCTTATTTTGTTTAACATACTGCTTGCTCCTGGACAGCATCACCGATCTTGAAGATCAAACTTATTTCTCTAATTGTCAATGGAAGCAATGGGTTCCCATGGTTACAAAGAGCGTTATTGAAAAGAAGAAAAGGAAGACGAATTAAATTTTAAATGGCAGAGGCTAAGATGTTAGGAAATTGCCTTGACAGAAAACAGAACTTACGGAGCAGTGTGTCCCAGTAATTATCCTGCAAACATTTGGGTCAGAAAATCTGTTCCAGGTTTCTACCTACCAGGTCAACCTTGCTGCAAGATTTTGATCCCTATGGTAGGCAGATCCTGTGGGCAGTGCCTGTTTCCGATTAGCACACACGCAAGGGGGACACGCACCAGTGAAGATTGACAGACCAAGCTCTGTGACTCCAATTCCCTGGGAACTTGCTACGGCACCTCTGAGCAGCGCCTGGGATGGACAGGTTTGGCACTTCATGATGTTGCTGGATGTTGTAGGAGAAAGTTGCTGCAGATTTAGCTGTCAGTCATCTTACAATACTTTTTTAGGAAAGGACCATGCACGGACATGGTCAAAGACACGCAGAGTGCATTACAATGAAACTTTCAAAAAAAAAATCAGAGAGCAAGATATATTTTTTCTCCAGGTCACATCAAGAAAGGATTTATGAAAATTTCGTACAAATAGAATATTTACATACAATGATAAAAGGAAAGAGTAAGGTGAACAATCCCAGGCAAAGCTGGAAAGCTACCTAGTGAATGAATGGACGTAACAAGGAACTGAGACTTCACCCTTGCTGTCTCCTGCTAAAGCGACCGACTGAGACTTAACCACCTGTTTGCTAGTGTGGATAAAACACATATCCCAAGGAACGTCATTACTCTTGACTGGATCTCTGCAGAACTCCTCGGAAAAGAGGCGATAATTGGTGTTTACGTGTAAAAATTGTGTATTTGGGGCTTTTGAGAACCATAAAATTGATTTAAAGAATGGTTTCACAGGGTGAGAAGAGTAATGCAGGACAATTAAAGCCATGCAATTAAACTGCTTTGTTTCTAACTGCCTCTTAGTAATTAAGAGTTCATGCTTGGCAAAACCCCATAAAAACAGACTTAAGATTTAAGACCGGGTAAGTGAATTAGCACTCAAAATGATAGGATGAGTCTCCAAAAGTGGGACACTACCATGCACACACTGATTTAAAAATGATACGCTGCAGGATTATTTTGGATTTTAATTCTTGCCGGTCTATTTGGTTTAGTCGGTTTTCTGTGTTTAGTAGCATGTTTGTCTATTTAAGCTCCCCGTGTAGATATATGCAGTGTAGCTGAACACTTGGAGAGGTATGACTGCAGAAATAGAGAGGCAGACAGGGAGAAAATACAGTCATAGACAGACGACCAGACAGACTGAAAAAACCAAAAACGAAAAGAAGCCCCCTCCCCAAAACAGGGAGAAAGCAGGGACAGTCTGAAGGACAGCCAGGACTTTGGGGACAGGGGGGTATTTTAGCTGAGAGTTGGGGTCTGGACGCAGCACATGGGAGGGGGAACCTCTACACCCAAGAAAATCCCAAGATAATTTGAAAGTCTCCTGGGCTTCTTGACAGCTACCTGCTATTATGGTAGGAGCAGTCATCTGTCCCTGTGGAATGCAAAACTGTGTCCCTGTAATTCCTTTCCAGGGTCCTAATGCCCGCTTCTCAAATGCTTCCTCTCTGGCTGCCCTGTGGGATCGGACACAGGTCAGACTCCCATGCCTCCTGTCGAGCCACACCACCATTCCCCAAGGCACCTGCGGGCGGTGGCCCTCCGTTCTTAACATTTCAACCCACAGGGCCTCCCAACGTTTCAAGGACACAACTTTCTCTGAAAATGATTCATCACCTGAGTGCACTTCCTTAATGAGATGGCCAATTCTAATAAAATGCCCATTTTCCTGCTTGAAGCAATAATTCAAGTGTTAAAAATAAATACACACATTGCAAAGGGCAATAATTACACGGACAGAGTCCTGACACATTTTTTATACGGGTTTAATTAGAAGGCTCCATCAAAAATCATCTGAGACCTGTTTTGCATTATAAAGTTTTCAGCGCTTTATTCAAAGCAGTTTTCTCTAAGTAGGAAGTTAATGGTGTCATCAAACCCACACTGATACAGGGACGCCATTTTCCTCTTGTTTGGCGGGAAAAGGGCTCTGTTGAGTCTCACGAAGTTGGCCAGGGACAGCTAGGATAGAAAGACAACAGCATAAGATGTAGGACACTGTGGTACAGCAAAATCTATGCTATTTTTTAAATCCAACCTTTCTTGTCATGGATACAAAACACAAAATGAACTTAGGAAGCTAATGCTACCTATAGCCGAGGGAGAGTCTCTGGGCCGCGATGTAACTGGTGCTTTGGGCCAGCTACTTCTTCGCCATGAAAGCTGCCCTGGGAACTGGAGGACATTTAACAGCGTCATTGGCCTTGACCCACCAGACACTAGTAGTGACCCTGAGATACGTCTCCATCAGCGTGAAACCTTTCCTGGGTGCGATACTGCCCCATGTGCACAGCTGTGAGGTTACATGAAGGGAACTCATAGTTCTATGTCAGTTCATCATTTGGGTCCCTAAGTTTCTCTCTGATATTCTTAAATATTTCATCACTTCCATCTTATTAAATAAATGACCTCATTAAAAATTGCCTTGACAGCCTACGAAGTTATTGATGTGAAAAATAACTAAGAACACAAATTTTGTGCTAACCGCCAATGCACCAGAAGCAGATATACGCTGCATCCTGGCAGCCCACAGGCACCAGGCCCCCTAGCCTGATACAGACAACATCCCTACCCTGATATAGACTGCATCCCTAGCCTAATATAGACTGCATCCCAGCAACCCTCCAGCACCCAGAGCCCTAGCCTGATATAGACTGCATCCCAGCAACCCTCCAGCACCCAGGCCACCTAGGCTGATATAGACTGTATCCCAGCAGCCCTCCAGCACCCAGGGCCCCTAGCCTGATATAGACTGCATCCCTAGCCTAACATAGACAGCATCCCTAGTCTGATATAGACTGCATCCCGCCAGCCTGCAGGCACCAGGCCCCCTAGCCTGGTATACACTGCATCCTACCCTGATATAGAATCCATCCCTAGCCTGATATGGACTGCATCCTGCCAGCATGCAGGCACAAGGACCCTAGCCTCATACAGAGAGCATCCCGGCAGCCAACCAGCACCAGGCCCCTTAGCTTGATATAGACTGCATCCCGGCAGCCCTCTAGCACTCAGGCCCCCTAGGTTGATATAGGCTGCATCCCAGCAACCCTCCAGCACCCAGAGCCCTAGCGTGATATAGACTGCATCCCAGCAACCCTCCAGCACCCAGGCCACCTAGGCTGATATAGACTGCATCCCTAGCCTAACATAGACAGCATCCCTAGCCTGATATTGACTGCATCCCGGCAGCCCACCCACAGCAGGCCCCTCATTGTGACCTTAGTGTGAGGCGTGTCCACAGACACACTGCTGGGAGTGCCTCTGGTGTGCAAGATCATCAGCACGATGCTAACGCTGGGGCACAGGTGGACTCACTCTGCGGGGCTTTTGGTGGATTGGGAGTCTGATGTTACTGAAGGCACTCACCATTATGTCCTGATTGGTGATGTTAATGTGTAGACCGAGCTGCTTTTTGTCTTGCGGGGAGATGTCCATCCGTCCGCAGAGGGGGGAGATGGTCACTGTCCGGCCTGCAGGCGGGATGGGGAGGCTGTTGGTGAGGCCTCCGTCTACCCACTTCTGTGGAAACAAACGGCCTCGGTCAGCGCACTCCCAGGGCCTGGTCCCACACGAAGAGAAGGAGACAGGCTTTCTCCCCAGTGACCGGCCGTCCTGGCCCTAAGATCCACGCCTCGGGGTCCTCCTAAACCAGAATGTGTGAGGGCTCACGCAATGGCAGAGCTGTTTTGGGAGCAAACAAGTCTTTGTACATAGATCCCTGACTGATCTAATGAGAACTCTGTACAGAATTGGAAAATCTCTCCAGAACTTCAGACGCCAGATTGTTTTACATGAGCTGTACCCAAGTTCACACTGATGATGCTGCGGATCTGATGTGCGCATTATTAGTCTCGGCTGCGCTCCAAGCGTACCGATGTCTCTGAACACAGCGCCAATGTGGGAGGAGCTTCACTTTTGTTCTAAGAATTGGAAACGGGCATGTTCTGCAGGAAACTTAATCAATAGGACAACCGGAAACCCTGTATTTGCAAAGCGGTCTGCATGCACATGAAGCCGGGGTGTCATACAGGGCCACAAATGCAAGGACCAGGTGAAAACAAAGTTCCTCAGAGGGGATCTGGAATTGCACGGGACAAAGGCGAGGAAGGAAAGGAAGCTTGCTCTGGGGCTGGAGAGGGACAACGTGGAGCTCAACGTGAGTGTGACCTTGGCCCTTCCCTCTAGGACCCTGTACCCTCGGAATCGATTATATAATAATAATATTAGGAGATGAGTATCTCTATGTTCACACACATGTGTATATTAAGAGCACTATGTGTGTTTGTGTGTGTATATATGTATAAACACGACTGCAGCATCTGTGTTCTATACTGCTGGTTAACAAATGAAATCTAGGTACATCTGAGAGGCCCCCAAATATCCGGCTGGGCCCAAGACTTTGCTTCCCCACGCCCCAATTTCGTTATGCATGAACACCTATTTCTGGAATAGACGGTGCCTAAGAGTACCAAAAAAGACCCCATCCAAAATGATCTCAATTCATATTTCCAGCAGAAGCTGTCACAAACGAGGGAGAAATTCATACAGGTTTCAGCAAGGAAAACTAAAGGTGTGTCATAGACTGTTAAGAGCGAGCTCATGTGACTTGTTCGGCTTAATGACAAGAGGGAGAATTGCCTCGTTGCACGGAAAGGTGTTGGCGTTCACTGTGGCGTTAACGACTGCTGCTTCCGGGAGCTGGAAATCCTTTTTACCAATTCCGTTCGGTCTTGTTACCTTGTCTTGACTGAATAAATGACTGGGGAAAACAGAGCATTTATCAGATGTCTTAGTGACTGAATTTGCCATGACTGGTGACCCACAATGCCGTAACCCCGCCAGCTTGGGTATTCCCTCTGCGGAACGCCTCACCCCTGAGTTATGTGCTCCTGGGCTCCTGTGCTCACGACGCCCATACGCTGCTTCAGGCCTGCTCACTCTCCCCACAGTTCCGGAAACAGCGACCAGAACACATAACTCCCCCGCCTGCAAATTAAAAGCGGAAGCAGTAGGGCCGGAGCAGCGGCACAGCGGTTACGGCACTTGCCTGCATGTGCAAGGCTGCGAGTTCAAACCCCAGCACCATGTACACATCCAAGTGTTGGAAAGTCACATGAAAAACTAAATAAAATTCATTCTCTCGTTCTCTCTCTCTCACTGTAAGCTGACATAAAGAAGGATAGCTAGGAGACTGGAGGGAGGGAATATGGGGGAATCATCTCAGAGGGACATCTCCGACCTCCCTGAGAACTCCATTTAACACAGGGCTTCTGTTTGGGGAAACACAGAACCGTGGGGAACCCAAGGGGTCATCCACGACATGGCATCAGCTTCGCTTGGTATGTAAATGCACATTTGTTCTTGATTGTTTGATGATAATTCCCTCTCAATTGTAACTCCATGTTCAACTAATAAAAAGTAAACACAAAAAAATCTATCTCCCCCCATGGGTTGTGTTCCATGGTTGCTGGCGTCGGCCCTAATGCACAATTCTGGAATCATCCGTAGGGAAAGGAACTGCGGACCTTCCACGTTCGAGTCTTGCTTTTATGCTCCGCTGTCACAGAGCACAGTTATCCTCCAAGGAAAGGAGTCTGAACACATAAAAATTTCCTGGGGAGAAATGTGCTTCAGAATCAATCCCTGCTGGCCCTACGGCTGCTGCAACTCAAGAGCACTGCTCATGCAACTGCCCCCTTCCAATCTGTGGCCATCTTCTAAGCACGCTCCTCGGGAAAGTCACCCGTCAACCGCCTGGGTCCAAAGACATGTAGCTTTCGTGGGAGATACGGTCTGAGACCCCCAGCGGACCCCTACAGCTGCACATACCACACCCTACAAACACCCTTTCTTCCCTCTGTGTCTCACATCCCCATGTCTCTCCGGTATGAGCAGTTCCCCCATTCTGCAAGACGTAGCGGAATCTTGCAGATTTGCTTGCTCTGGGGCAGAGGTTGGTAAGCTACAGCCCGTCATTTGCTCCTTTATGTGAAATTTTCCTGGCACACATGCACGCCCTCCAGTTTACAGACTGCCTCTGTCTGTTTTCCCACTACTACAACACAGTTGAGTAGGGGCACTCCGAGACCATGTATCACCACGCGGAAGGCGTTCACTCTACGACCCCACGCAGAAAAACTGCAGAAAGAAACAGCTCGGGCTGTGGACGCCACCTGCAAGAAGGGCCAGAGCTGGTCCTTTCATTTTAATTCAGGTTCTTCTTCACACAGTCTAAAACAGTGATGCTCAATGGGGCGGGGACATCAGGGCTCTTTTCTGATGGACGAGGGACAAGGAGTACAAGCAGCTGGAAAAAGCTTATATTTGCAAACCTAGAGTCACACCCAGCAAAACACTCCTGGTTAGTCACTCTAAGCACAGAGGAGAGAGAAAGGGAGAGAGAGGAGAGAGAGAGGACAGAGAGGTGAAGGAGTGTTACGGTTTAGATAGCAGGTGTATCCCCAAATCTCACTGTGACATAGTGCAAGAATGCTCGGAGGTGAAGAGACTAATGATGAGAGATGTGACCTAATCGGTGGATTAATCCACTGATGGGTTAGTGGGATGGAATCCCTGCAGGCAGGTAGGGTGTGGCTGGAGGAGGTAGGTCACCGGGGGGCATGGCTTGACCGTTGGGGTCTACATTTTTTCTGTCTATCTCTGCTTCCTGGTTGTGGTATCCTGAGCTTCCTTCCTCATCCACGCCCTTCCACCATGATGTTCTGCCTCACCTTGGGCTCAGAGCTACGGAGGAGGCCAGCCATGCTCCTTTCCCCTGAAACCATGAGCTGAAATAAACTTTTCCTTCTTGATGTTTTTTGGTCAGGTATTTTGATCACAGAAATAAAAAGCAAACTAAAACGCAGGGAGGAATCCATAGACACACACCTTCTAGGACACAGATGAGAATCCTCCATCTGGGCTGTAGAAAAACAGGAGCACAGAGGAGATAGGTAAGATTTTTGAATCAAAGAAAGATAAGTGAGAGTAATGTTTTTAAAAAGTGGCTGGAAAACTCCGTTGTACTATACTCTACTAAATAATGTTATCATTAATCAGCTGACTTTGATAATTTCTGAAAGGTAATTAAAAAAGGTGACTCCAAAAACCAAGTTAATTTAGCAGTTGGCCATGTGTAATCATCAATAAAATGATTCCCTGGAAGACACACATGCTATTTCAAAATTAAACAGACCATGTTAAAAAAAAGAGTCTAAAGCATTATTGAAAAATAGGATTTTTCCATTTCAGGGTAACTCTACAGTGATACTCAGATTTCCACGCAGCCAAATGCAGCCGGTCCACACGCCAGGAAGGACTGCTTGCTATGACAAGGATTGAGTTATGCTTCTGCAAGAAATGGCCAAGTCATGAGGAAACTGGAGCCTAAGGACTACAGTAATAATTTTATATGAATACACACGAAGGGAAAGCATTTCCAAATTCTCTTTCCCGCAGATGTGTCAATCATGAAAGGATTAATAATCCATGCAGCCAAACCTCAGTGGAGGGATCACAAAGCGACACACTTTGAATGCATGTTCCTGGAGCACTGTACAGTCAAAATGTTACTTGAATTCCAAGTCCAACTAAAGGAAAAGAACAGCAGACCTGCAGTGCTTTCTCCCATGTGCACAGGGAGCCTGTTCGGATGTGCTCTCATCTGCCAATGCTGACGTTTTGTCTTTAAGAATATCAGGAATTCCTCTTGAACATTCTTCTCTTGTCCCCGATGGAGGATATGAATCTACGACAACATGGCCCAGTAAGTGTGTGAACATTGCTGTGGATTACTCCATCTCTGCAAACAGTTCACATGTATTGAAGCAAAATTTGTCAGCCAAAAAATAAAGACTTCATTTGCATCCACTCATTTATCTACTGAGTCCGGAGCTAAAAATATGATAAAGTCACAGAGAGCTACCCAAACCTTTAAAAGAACGCAGGAAATGGTAATTTTCGAAGACTTCAAACCACTCTTCACCGCCGGTCGAGTTTACAGAGGATTCATACGGTTATTTGCTGTGGGTTAAATTAATCCTCAGATTTATGAATACCTGAAACTTCTAAGTGATTGAGAAAAGAACTTTTAACAGAAAGATTGCATTTGCACATACATCTTAAAAAGATCCAGTGTGTTTAATACCTACTAATGCCACAGTGGAACTTAGCGCATTTAACGAGAGGCCTGAAGACAGAGTTCTGATGTTGCCGCCCATTTTCCCGGTCCTCTGTGATTATCTGCCACAGGCACAAGACACACCAAAGCTCTTTTATACCTGTTCATGCACATCACTTCAGGAAAACAACCAAAGCTCAAAAAGCGTGAAGACACGGGAATCTAGAAACCGAGAGGTATCTTCAGCACACATGAAATTTAGGTCGTATAAAAAACTTACACCCTCAGTCAAACAGTGTTTAAAGCGATGTTCCCAATTCTCTGAAGATGGAGAGGGAGGAGTGTAGGAAATAACTTGGCTTTGGAGCCGGGCTGGGTGGTGGTGGACGGTCAGGCTTGCAGCAGGTCAGCTGCAAGCCAGGGAGGACTCCTTTAAATTGGCGTTTTCCAGCAGGTGGTAATGAGCAACAGAGGAAGACCAAGTGCTTCCACGTGGAACAAGGTTCAGCCCCACAGGTCATCAGGGTGCATGCGCTGATGGCAAGCGGTGGTCAAGACCGCACCTTGGGACACTGTCTAGGTCAAGGGACTCGGGGCCTTGGCACTGCTCCAGGCTCCTCCGTTCCCTGCTGTCTTTCTACGTGCATGACCAAAATACTCAATGGCAATAGAAAAACTCCATTACAACCTCTGACCCCACGCACCAAGCCACTGAAAGCAATAAAATGACAAATACCCTTTTTTTTCTTTTCTTTTCTTTTTTTTCTTTGGTACCAGAGATTGAACCCACAGGTGCTTAAGCTCTGAACCATATCCCCAGCCCATTTTTATTTTGTATTTTGAGTCAGGGTCTTGCTAAGTTGCTTAGGACCTCACTAAAGTTCTTGAGGTAGACTTTGAACTTGTGATCCTCCTGCCTCAGCCTCGTAAGCTGCTGGGATTACAGGCATGTGCCTCCATGCCCAGCAGAAGAGCTTTTTTGAAAAGCACTAATGAGGTAAATAGAGTAAGAAGGTAAATAGGAATAGGCAGACAAAAACACTAGAGTCTTCTGGGGAAACTTCCCCCTTCTAGCTTAGTGACCAAAGTATATTAAAACCTCTCTGTCTCCATTTCCTACGGAAAATAATACTGGATTCTGCTGCATGCGAATATAACAGCACAAAGCTTAGTTCTTCTTCTGGTAAGAAGAACACAGAGGCCAGAATGGTAAAATACCTCCTCACCAACACGCGTAAAAAGGATTCAGGACTCAGCTCACTCTCTGGCTGGCTCCAGGGTGTGACCTGCGACTTCATGTTTCACAGTGAATGCCAAAGCGGCAGTCATCACATCTAAGTTCCAGGAAACAGGACAGACAGACAGGGACAGCAGAAATGGTGCGTAATCTCCCCTCCTGCACGTCTCACAGTAGCAGCTTACACGGCATTGGCTATTCAGCCTACCTGCTGTACGTCCAACAGCATTTCAGTCCACATCTCCTTCGCCAACAATTAAATGGATGGCTACAGTTTCCTGGGCGGAAGCTGAGAAATGGAACCTTCTGACTACAGGGCAATCTATCCAGCTAAAAGTCGAGAGGCTGTTGCTAAGAACGAAGCAGAAAGTGTGCATTGGAAGAGCACCTGTAGCCTCCTTGAGAAGACGGTTATCAGTGTTTTTGCAAAGGGAGAATGGTGTGCATATCTTTGTGCATGCGGGGCTTCAGCTCGGTCCTCAGCTTCCCCAAGTCTACGTCCTTAACACCACTTGAGTACTGTTATCAGCATCCTGCCTCCCCACTTTCTGCCTGCTGATTGACAGGCCATATCAACACTCATACTGACATCGTCCCTAGGACTGGGCTGTGGCTCAGGGCACAGTGCTGGCCGAGCGTGCACGAGGCCCTGGGTTTGCTCCACAGCACCGCAGAAGCGTCAAGCTGCAATGCTGAGTCCCCTTCCCATGTTTGGACCTGGTTCGTATGCTAGAAGATCCGTCCTGACTGTACTCATGGGACAGCTGGTGGGGCCTTAGGAGGTGGGGCCTAGGGGTCCCTGAAGGGACTCAGCTTGTTCTCTGAGGGCCCCAGGTCGTTCCCGAGACACTGAGTTACGGACAGTGAGTCTGCCCGTGGAGCTCTCTCGTGCCGTGGGCTCTCCCTCGAGACATGAGACCACCACAACCCCACCTGCCATGCTGTGATGCACACAAGAGAGCCCTCACCAGAGGCAGATCAGGCCACTCAATCTTGCACTTTCAGTCTCCAAAATGTGAGCTCAAAAACCTCTTTTATTTATAAAGTATCTTCTTTAGGTATTTTGTAATAGCAACAAAACATGAACTAACACATCCCTAAGGCATTTAATCTCCTGAAGGTCTTAGGATTTTTAAACCATTTTCCCATTTCTGTAATAACCAGAGCATATTATAAAGCAATCCCTTGAAGGAGAAGTTACATTTCACATCATTATGAAGCTAAAATTCATAATATAAAGCTGATTTTGATAACAATGGTAACTCTTCAAAATTTATATGTTGAAATGAATGCTCATTTTTCCTCACACAAGAGGAAAAATGATACTTTAAAATCAGCACGTACTTAAAGTATGTTCCGTTGCAAATAAATTTTTAAATGACAAAAATAGGTCACACTTTCCTTGGAAACAGAATATGTTTTAGTTATGATAGACAACATCAAAACGAGAAAAAGGGTTAGGAAAGCTCATGCGGTTTCCGTGAGCCGATATTTCAATTTCGCATGCCCCCTTTAAACAAGTCCATGCATATATTAATTCTAACTGGCCACGAACAGGGTTTTCACTGCTAAACAGAGGCGCGTCCGACCGACGATGGGATGTACGCGTGCAGCTAACAGAGGCCAACTGAGACGTGGCGCTCACTGTGGGGCCCCGTCTTCCTGTTTCTGAGGTCTCCCTCTAGCTCCTTGACCCCTCTGTTCTGCCTCCTTCTCTCTGTGTCTGCCCAGGGGAGATTGGTATAGCCCAAGAATGACACAAGCCAATGACATGAACTAGAACACAAGGAAGGCCCAAAACAAAGTCCTGGGGCCCTGACAAGGTCGGCGCATAGAACCTCCTCCATCGCACGAGCCAGGAGCTCTGCACAGCGCTGCTCCTGCCTGTGCTGTGAGAACATCATTCCTCAATGGCCCTCATGGAACGTCACCGTGCTGGGCCCTCGAAGTGACGGTGAGCGGCTGAACAGATAAGTGGCATTTCAATACGATGCGGGCAGTGATCTGTGAGTAATCAGGTCTCAGCGCTTGTAAAATGAATGCCTTTCATCATTGTACATGTATGATCTCCAGTGTGTGTGGAATACTGTATCTGATCACTAAATGCATAGGTGTGATATACGCTAAGTACATAATGCGGTGGATTAGAAGCACCGTGGATCTGGTATGTGCTATATACATACTGTGTTTGATTATAAATATATATCGCTGGTATGTGTGATGCAGATACGACGCTTGGTGATGAAATACACATTTCTGATGTGTGTTCAACAGATCCTGTATTTGATTGCGTAATGCTTATCTTGTAATTGTAAAATCCATATCTCCAGTAAGTGTACTAGATAGTGTATTTGATTATAGAATGCATATTTCATATAGAGAGATACTATATTTGGTTACATAATGCTTATGTTGTCTGTGAAAGACAGATACTCTGATGATTAAATACGCGCCGTTGCTATATGTTAAAAAGATACTGCATTTGATTGTAAAATGCATTCCTCAGGGCTGGAGAGGTGGCTCAGCAGGAGAGCGCTTGCCTGGCGTGTGCGAGGACCTGGCTGTGATCCTCAGCACCACACACGCAATTAAGTGGAGGAAAAGGAAAAACAAGATGAAAAGATCAAATTTACTCTTTTAAAAACAAGAAAGGTACACGTCTGCTCTGTGTTAACCAGAGACAGTGCAGGGTTGTGAAAGGCAGGCGCTGAGTCCGTGTCCCTGCGGTGCAGTGCCAACTGTGGTCGGGTGCGGACTGCACGTGGTGAGGGTGTGCGGAGGAGCAGGCTGGGAGCTACAGTGCTGGTGGACAGGCATAGGCGTGCAGGGCCCTGAGGACTGTCCCACCAGAACCTGGCATTGCTATGAGGGCGGCGGTGAACGGGACGTTACTATGAAAACCAGAAAAGTTTCAGTGCTTCAAAGAGGATTTTTAAATGACCACAATAAGAGCATCTGTGTCAGTGATTGCTATGTACAGATTTTGATGAGGTAGCAAAGCCTCTGTTCCAATTGTTTCCTCTTAGATAGGAACAAAGGTATTTGTACAGAGAACACATACAGATGGACTTGGAGCAGAGTAATCGTAAGAGTGCATCTTTCTAAGCAAGCGGATTGACGAGGAGATCACAGGGACTCCTCAGTAACGGCAACATTACCTGCCCTTTGTACTCCACTGGTCTCAGTCCCGCATAGATGGGCAGGAAACTGCTGGCTAAGAGAACCTGGAGGGCAAAGGAAACAGGTCATCAAGGGAGGGACGCACACCCAGGGATAAACCTGCTGTACCACCGACTACAAAACTCCCCTTCAATGAAAACGTCCCGCACATTGCAAACACAACTGCTCATACTGAAATCACAAAACATGGCCTTCTAAATACGTGACAAGACCCCGAAGAGACAGATGCACACCTGCGTTCTCTAAATCAGTGAGCTGCGCCTAAGTAAAAAATCAGCAGTTTCACCGAAGAGCGCCACCTCGTTCTGAAACTGCCTTCTACACGCCTCCGTATGTACCGGCTGCAGTTGCTAATGAATCATTCATAAAGTCCTGCCATTTGCTGCTTTACAGAAACGGCTTGAAAGCTGCAGTTATTTCCTGGAGGAAGAAACCCCTCTGGTCGTCACAGGGGAGATCATGCGCCCAGCGTACTGTACGTCACCAGGAGGTGGCAAAGGGGATTCACATTTCGTGTTGTGGCAAAGTGATGAGAACACTGCACGGGACTGCGGCAAGCAGGGACCCCGATTCCCCTCTACTTCCATTGAAAAAGTTGAGAAAGATTGCCGATTAGGGTGTAACCATTTCCTCCAAGAGAAGCAGCTGAGCTCCGAGGCTCTGTGCAACCTAAATGTTGTAGTTTCGAAATCACTAGTGAGTGCTCTATTTGAAAACTGACAGACACTGAATATTTAAGCTATAATCTTTCAACTGATAAGGAGAAGACTCTAGGATGTTTATTGTCAGAACATTTCATGGGGCTCTTTTTTTTTTCTCGAACATACATTATTCAGAAATGAATTATGGCACAAACACTGGTTTATAAATCAGCTGTTTAGAATTATTTAGCACTCGGAAGGCATTTTTCCCCAGAGAAATAATATTATAGGTATGATTTTTAGGTCAGCTTTCAAAAGCCTGTTTATTCTGAAGCGCACTAAATTACAGGCAGAGCGAGCAGCGTAACAGGATTTCCACAGGCAAATCTGCCCTCGGTGGCATGCGACACCGCGGGAACCCCTTCTTGCCAAGGTTGTTTTCTGCACTGTGTACCCGGGGCATGGTGTATCCTTTCTCCTAAGACGAATCTTCCTTGAACAGGTCTCCTGCCTCATGACCAAAAGAAACCAGTGAACCTCAAGGGCCCTATGCCTCTCTCACAGGACACCTGACCCTTCCCAAGGCTGCGGCTCAACCCGAGGCTTCTGCATCTCTCCCCTGCTCTTAACAGGGGGGCAGACAAGCAGGGCCCCGGCCGCTGGTGGCGTGTTGGAGTCAAGGGTGGACACAGGTCCTGGTTCTAACAGGCTCTCCTGCGAAGCCTCTGGGACCTCAGGTTTGAAGTGGCCAAGTCATGGGAATAGCACAGTACAGGGCCCCCAGCAGGAAAGGACAAAGGCATGGCTCTGTTCCTTCAGGCCAGCGCAAGGTGCAGGAGCCACTCCATCCATTTGTCGGCACGATGCTAACAGCAGCGTCCCTCATTTAGGAAGTGAGAAAGACGCTAAGGTGCCGACCGCTGAGCATTCGAGTGAGGCCTGACTCACAGCGGGGCCCTGTGAAGAGGGACCTGCACCCCGGGAAGCAGGGCTGGCTGCGCACGGTAGCATGTAGCACCTCACTGAGGTGCTTCTCCAGGAGGGGACATGGCCTGCCCAGGGTGCCTGGGCCTGGATTTGGGTTTCTTCACCAGGATTTTTCCAGGGCCACTACGGAAGTCATGTTTGCACTTGTGCTTGTTTGCGTTCTGGGCAACTGCACGCGCCTCTCTCTCAATCGCTTGTTTGGGTAAACAGGAAATGCACACTAATTTGGAGTACATGTTCCAGGAGCGATGTTTCCGCTTTCGTTCAGCTTTTATGTATTCACTATTTCTTTCGTTCAGCTTTTATGTATTCGCTGTTTATTGCGAGGTAGCGTACCAACCTCTCAGGACATCTGTCACCCTCATGCAGTCCATGCCGACCGGCCTGCACCGACATGCTCAACTCAAAGTCTGTCATCCTGTAACACAGTAGGATGGGGTGACTTGGCCACCACTGCACCCGCTCCACCAGGAGGCCACGCAGGACTGAGCATTCCCTTGGGCAATCTGAAGATCATTTAACAGCTCATCCGGCCACAGACTACCTTCAGTGCCAACCCTCTCTGCCCGCCCGTGGCAATGACAGAATTGGCAGTGGTGTTTTTCAGAGAAATCTTGTTCACCGTTAAGGGAAGTGCATTCACCCCAAATAAATTTGGTCTTATGATCAACTGGTTACCCGTTATTTAAAAAGAAGCCATCATAAAGCCTGGGGTATGTTTTGGAAGCCGAATGCAGCTATTTAGAAAGTTGTCTGCAAATCCAACGTCGCGCCTCATGGAAACGGGAAGGATTGGTGGACAGTGCTCGCAGTGCAAGATTACAGTGTCCTGACATTATTACCACACTTCATGACCTCTGAAGGACCAGGGATTTATGCCATTATGCTTCACAGCTACATGTGCTCTGCAAAAAAAATCTGCTCCCCTTAGAAGCAGAAGGACGCGCTCCTCCACTGTGTGTAGAGTATAAAGCGAAGCTCTGATTCAACGCCTGCAGCTGTTCAGAGGTGTCTGCCTGCGATCCCGTTACTTCCCTACAGATAAGAGCGGTAAGCATCCTCCTGCCCGACCTGAGGAGAGCTGCAAACCGGAAAGCGCGCGTCACTCCTCCAAACCTGTGTTTCTGCTCTATGTCCTCCCTCTCCTTTGATATGCACTGGTGATCCGGGCTGGGCTTGAAGCCTACTTTGCTGGGGAAATTAGCTTTGGATAGTTGAGAAGGAAATGTTTTTTTTTTTTTATTCAGAGCCAGCTTAGTGCTGTTTGATTGCAGGCAAATAGGATTGGGAAAGGAAGGGGTAAAGACACACATCCTAAGGCCACTTAACAAGTGCCCCACTGTGGGCTTTCAGGGTGTGTGACTTCCCAGTACTCCTGCTGAACCAGTGTATCTCAAGACATCCGGAGCAGAGGTTCTCAACACAGTGCTACTGTTTTCCACAACTCCATGAAGGGGGAGCCTGGGCTACGGGCACCTGCAGGACAGAGATGGGGCGATGCTAAAAGCGGAGGAAAGCACAGGACAAAAGTCACCAGGCGGGAACCAAGGGAAACCGGAACAGACCCGCTAGCTTCTCTGGCTTTTGTCATTTGCATTTATTGCCAACGTTAGGAGTGAGACTAGAGCCAAGCAAAGGACTCCCATTAACTTTGCTAAACACAACACCTCTGATGTACGGGATGCAACGTGCTAGGAATAGGTATCTAATCACTTCTCAGGAGGTTGAAGACTGCTCCCGTCTGTCTCAAACTGGTTGGATCCACCCAACTTTGTCTTGGGTCCAGCGGGTGGCCTTTGCATGTGGGAGGGTCACTTGTACCATCAGAACATGCTAGCACCATTTTCTGAACACCTGTCCCATGAGGAGCCATGAAGATTGAGTACACACACAGACGACTGAATGCTTCAGCACAGCCTCCTTTCCCAATGCCTCCAATCACCCTGAGTCTTCCTCCCATACCTACCCTGAACCTTAACCTCACCTCTCTTCCTCTTCTCCTTCATCTCCTCCTCCCCGTTCTCCTTCCCTCCTCCATCTCCTGCTCCTCCACCGCCTCCATCTCCTCCTCCTGCTCCTCCACCCCTCCATCTCCTCCTCCTGCTCCTCCACCGCCTCCATCTCCTCCTCCTGCCCCTCTTCCACCCCTGCTCCTCCAACACCTCTTCCTGCTCCTCCTCGCCTCCATCTCCTCCTCCTCGTCCTCCCCCTCCGCTCCTGCTCCTCCACTCCCTCCTGCTCCTCCTCCCCTCCTTGGACACTTGGTTGTCTTGTGAATCAAGTCTTTTGCAAAACTGATTGTTTCAAGGACTGGCGTACGGCATGGCGGGCATTACAGATCCAGGTCAGTAACAGTGCACCAATGTCGGGAGTTCAGTGGTTGTGGCTGGGCACGGTGATGAGGAAAGCAAGAACTCGCCTTTCACACAAGCACTGGGTACAGTGCTTTAAACATCTCGTGCAACGTGAAACCATTGGTTTTCATTTTATTCTTGCCTAAACATACTAGGATAAAAATCAAACTTACTGACTTCCCAGAGCAGTACAGAACATTGCCAGGAGTGCATTCAGCACACGTTCTTACTGGCTCCTCTCCTTTTGCATTTTATAGAAAAGGGGTGTTTAGAAAATTATGTGGCTTAACTTCCTTAGACTATAAATTCTCAACAAGTTTCATTTATGCCTCAAGTTTACTGTGAAGTGTAATGAGAATGTGGCTGTTTATACAGAGCCTGCTGGTGTCGTTGAAATTCAAAGACAGATTCAAATTTATCTTCCTCCAGTCTTGCCAAGATAATGGCCAATCTTAAATTCAGTCCTGGTTTCACCTTCAGATGGCTAAATATGAGAAGATCTTGCTACAAGGCACCCTCACTACGTGCTAGGAAATTCAGGACACGGTAGCAACCGATACAGGGTGCTCTTTCCAAGACCGCCAGGGGAGCCATTACAGATGACGATCTTCCTGGCCATCAAGCTACAGGAGTGGGCTGGAGCAGGGGCTCAGCCGTCATGGTGCTTGCCTGGCATGTGAGAGAATGCGGGTTCGAACCCCAGCACCACGTACACAATGAAGTATCCAAGCAGCAAAGGCCGCATGAAAAACTAAAATTGATTCTCTGTGTCTCTCTATCCCTCTCTCTTTAAAAAAGCAAACAAAAAAAAAGATACAGGAGAATCCACGCATGTCAAAACGCCCATCTCAGAACACACGTTTGCATCAGCTCTAAACGTGAAGTTAGGACTTGTACCTGTCCAGGGACGCAGGAAAATGCCATGGTATCATGGCATGGCCAATTTAGAACTCATTCAGTCCGGAAGGTGCCATATGACTTCTTTTAGAGCAAGGATTTATGTCCCTAATTTGCTTTGCTGAAGGCTGATATTGCAATGTGCTTGGATTTTCTGTTTGTAAGCTTGCTTCTGAAGGAGAGCAGTCCGGAAGGAAATTTCAACTGAAAAGGAATGAGCTGGTACACAAGACAGACACATTTCGTCACCAAGGCATCATGCTAAAGAATGGAGCGGTGGGAATGGATGGAAACTGGGAGAGCAGGGGCTCCTGAAGTTTAGCACATCCACCAGCCCGTGCCTGAGAGAGGACGAGAGTTTTCACCCATCACCTTTCCCTGAACCTTCACAACAGCGTGCAAAGGAGGTGGGATATCGTGCATTCCACAGCACAGGTGCAAAACAACAAAAAAACAAACACCCCAAGGCTTGTGGAAGTTGAGCCTGGCAAGGATCCCGATGTCCACCTGCAAAAGTCAGGTGTGAACAGCTACGCCTGCCATTGTTCCTTTGTATCCCAATTACGATGTGCATTTCCAGGAACTGATCTCAACCTGGTATCGCTCTGTCATAAGTGACCCACAGACAGAGAGAGTTGATAGACTGATCCTCTGGGAGAGCTTTTTTTTTTTTTTTCTTGAAAGGAAGAGAATGAATCATATTTATTTAGCTTCTCTTCTGGTTGATGTTGCTCCGACACTTGCTTGTGTATGTGGTGCTGGGGTTTGAATCTGGGTCCATGGCAGGCGATTGTGACACCCACCGCTGAGCTACAGCTGTGGCCTCTCAGGGAGCATTTTTTACATCCTTCAGAGCAACAGAAATAAAGGCGAACTATTGGCAGGAGCGGGCATTCTGGGAGGAGGGGAACAGCAGGGAAATAAATCGCAGATCCAAGAGTAACTAGTGGACACATGTGTGTGCTCATGCTTCGTAAAGTAGGAGACCCCAGTAAAAGAATCTCCACGGAAGTGGGGTTTGGAACACTAATGAAGGCCTCTGCGTGACTCAGCGTTTCTCCACTGTGACCCAGATACCTCCCAAGAAAGCAGGGACCAAAGACTCAGTACGGTCCTTGGCGTCAGAGGGTTTAGTCCATGTTCAGCTGGCTCCCTTGCTTTGCAGCTGCGGTGAGTCAGAACCTCAGGGACGAAGGGTGTGGTGGAGGGAAGCTCATGGGCTCCTGACACCCAAGAAGCAGAGAGGGAGAGAGCAAGACGGAGGACAAACAGTTGCAAACCTAGACCACAACGCACATCCCAGCGACCTACTTCCTGCACCCAGCCTGCTCCTCCAGCTTCCGCCCCCTTCCCGTAGAGCATCTTCAGCTACGGGTGGATGGATGCAGACTGCCTGATCCAACTGCTTTCCCAGAGTCCCACCCGGGGACACTGCTGCTTTGCAGAGCAGCCTTCAACACAGCTGGAGGAGGAACACGCCTCAACGGGCAGTGTTAGGGGAGCATGTCCTCCACACGGGAGGTTAGGGGAGCACGCCCTCCACATGGGAACTTTAGGCGAGCACGCCCTCCACATGGGAGCTTAGAACGCGACTCAACACAGGAGCTTAGGGAAATGCGACTCAACACAGCAGCTTAGGCGAACACAACTTCAAAATTAAGGGTGCATTCCAGGTCCAAAACATTACAACACCAAAGAAAATGAGTCTTTGCGTCATGTAAATGGTCAACAGGGGCTCTCAGAAAATAATTAGGAGATTGCAGCTATCAAAGAAAAGAAGTTTTCCACGTCACTCAATGCAAATTTAACACAATTTGAGGTGGAGTCACAAAAGGAAACCAAATTAAAAATAAAGAGCACTGCAGAAACTGAACCGCACCACAGAATTCCAAGGGAGATGCATGCAGGTCTGCTGAGCAGCAGCAACCTTATTGGTTCATGATTTACCAAACACTGGTGCTTGCGAATGTGCACGCAGAGGCTTCCACACCTGCCTATCAGCCATGAGGCCTGGGTTCAATTCCCAGCTCACTAACGAAGCAATCAACAAACAAAAGCCAAACACCCACACAGTGTTGCATGCTCGACTTTATTTGTGTACTCCCTGTAGTAGGTAAAACAGCGAATAGTGTGGTTGGGGAATGCTCCATTTCACAGATGAGAAAACTGACGCTCACACAGTCACGCGTGGCTAATGCTGTGTGAAGAGTGCCGTGGCTGTGCGGAGCTCACAGAGCGCAGTTAACCAAATGAAGACGTCCCGGAGGTGAGCAGCCAAGATCATCTTCCCGAGCACCACGCGCGTGCACGTCACTGATGGAGAGTCATCCTGCAGCAAAGGTCCCAGACAGCAGGAGCCCAGAGGGCACCGGGAAAGGCGGGAACACACACACACACACACATGCACACATTCGCACGTGCACACACATGCATGCACACATTTGCACACAGAGACACATTCACACACATGCATGCACACATTTGCACACACACATGAGCAGACATGCATACATTCATACACACATGAGCAGACATACACACATATTCACACACACACAGATACACTGACACCCTAACACTCACATACACTCACAACACATAGACATACATACACTCACACATACTTACACTCACACACACATTTGTACACATACACACTCACATACACTCCCCCAGGCACACGCACAGTAACATGCACATACGCATACTCACATACACACCCACTCAGATATACTCACACACAAACACACATGGACCCTCACACATGCACACTCATACACAATCACACGTACACACAGGCAAAGTCACATTCACACAGCCTCCCACATCCTCACACACACTCACACGCAGTCACACTCACATACACACACACCCATTTTAAGCTCCAGGCTCGCGGTTATATTTCCAGGTACCGTGTGTGACTACGAGTGGCAGCTTCCTGGTGAACAAGGAAGAAGGGGCATTCTTGAGAAATTCATCTACTAAGCAGCAGAAGGAAAGACCACGCGATAAAATTGGACAAACGGCGGCACGCAGGGAGACCTGAAGGTCCTTTCCCATCTTGAGTGCTCGTTCTCACTCTCTACACCAAGTCGCATTTCACTGGCTCTCAGTCCCCCTGTTTCCATCCTGCCCTATCCGTCTCCCTCCTGCAGCCTTCAGCCCCAAGGCTGGGTGGTCGGAGTGAAGGATGCCAAGCTCCTGGGAGCGTGGGAGACGCAGGCCCAGGCTGCTCCCACCACTGCCTGCAGGAGCCCAGGACCTGCAGTCTGCTCTGTAAGGGAAGGGGAATGACCTCGCTCCCTCGCCACCCCCACAAAAGCCAGCACAGGAGTGGCGGAAGCCGTCCTCAGGTGGTCGCACTGAAGCTAGCCTCGTTGACGTGGCCCACCATCTGCTGGGCATTTAGTAAAGCGATAGCTTACACTGTAAACACTGCAGCTCCGGAAAGAAACATACGGGAAACACAACATAAGGAGCACAGAGCCATCCCTCAGCTTCAGTGCGTTCGGCCCTGGCTTCCAGACTGCGGGGCAGGAGGTGAGGCAGGGCCTCGTGGCACACCAGTGCGGCAGGGCAAAGCTGCTCACACCATGGCAGCTGGGGAGCAGAGGGAGGGCGCGTGGGGACAGGGACAAGACACCCGTCAGGGCGTGTCCCTGGTGACCTCCTTGTGGGAACGAGTGTATTCTCCAACAGTTTCCCCACCTGCCAATAATGCCATCCAATTCCGTAACCAGCCGTGGGTGAGCTCAGAGTCCTCAGGCGCCAATCACAGCCCAGATGGCCCCTCTGACTCTGCTGCACTGGACAGCAATCCTTCAACACATGAGCTTCAGGGGCACATTCCACATTCAAACCATGACCCAGCATTGCTCCAGGACCTGAGAGTAACCGAAAGAAGACGACGCCAGCCTCCACACCTGCACGGGAGGCCAGCTGCCGGACTCTGATAATTACCAGCCCATGAATGCAGCTGCCTAGTCTCATTCATACGAAGCAACCCTTCGGAGCTCTTCTTCTGAGTCCCCGGGTTCCCTCTTCTCCGCTTGCTTCCAGCTGGCGTTCACGATCACAGATGCTGGAGGCCACACAGCTGAAGTCCAAACCATCTTCCAGCAGCTTCTCCGTGACAGCTGTGACACAGTGGGTTTTGGTAACGGTTGCCTGAGCAGTGTTTCACACACCTGCGCAAGCCACAGACCCTCACCTGGACCTGTTCAGGTGACCGACAGGGGCCTTCTGAGATCAGGACACCAAAAACTGGACCCTCTGAGCACGCTAATGGCACCATGTTTTGAATATTCCTCCAGCAGAGAGCCATGAAGTGGATTCCGTATCACAGGCCCCATTGGCCACCGCATGAATACGTTCGCTAATTAACAACTGGTGCTGTGCACTGGGCCCAACGGGCCTGGCTGGGTAAGGCTACTTCCGACAACCTCTCCCCCAGCCACGCTCCTCCGAACCCGTGGACTTGCCCAGCTGACTCCCCGCAGGGGTTCATTTTCTTTCTCTCTGCACTGTTTGGTTTGCTGTCCTTCCCAATCTTCGTGGCTCAGTTAAATGCTCCATGTATCGTGCAAGTGGCTATCTGTGTATTTTTATGGTCACGTCTGCTGTCAAGGGACTGTCCTTCCTTCAGGTTACCCTGAAGGAGGTGAAAGCATTGTACTAAACACCAAGAATGTTTCCTGCGTAACCGAGAATGATGCTAATTCTTCCGTATGCTCCTTGCAAGGTGACCCGTTCCCATCAGCCACTTTTCTTCCACTGAACCCTAGTAACTGTAGATGTTACGCAAAGCAAAGGAAGCAGGAAGGGGCCATGTTTGCCTACAACACAGTTTGCAACCGCTGCTGTGACAGGAACCACCACCACTAGGGCTGCAAAGACGACACACGGTGCTCCTACTGCTGGAAGGTCAGAACTCTGCAAAGCGTGGTACCAAGACAAAAAACAGGGTGCAGGCAGGGCTGCAGGGGAGTCCCGCTTCCTTGCAGGTCTTCCATGAAGTCGGCTGCGTATGGTTGCAGCCTGACATTTTCCGTCAGCGGGCAGCCGCCCCAGCAGTCGTCCTGAGAACCAGCACGGTCTCCATATCGCAAGAATCACGTGCTTAGTCGGGTCCACTGGGACACAGCAGGGTCCCCTTCCGTCCTGAAGGTATTTGCCCTACGACATCTCCAAGAACCTTTCGCCCCTCCAGGTTCCATCCTCACAGGCTCTGCATTCGGAGTGGCCGTCTTTGTAGACCCACCCTGTTTATCTGCTCATTTCACACACTGAAGGAGCACCTGAATGGTGGCTGGCAGTGGGTTGGGCATGGGGACTGCCGTGGGAAAACCAGAGCCATCGCCTCCCTCCTGCTGCGAGCTGCTAACGAAGAAGAGAAACAACGGAACTGACGACGCAGGAAGACACACAAGACAGTGCAGATAACTCAGGGTGGGACGCAGGAAGGTGAGGAGCTGGAGTCCTGCCATTCCACACGCAGTGGCCAGAGGCAGGCTTCATGACAGGGTGACGACCATACGATCTAGCTACTCCACTCGTGCGGATGCTTCGAAAGGGAAGGGAGTAAGGTATCAAAGAACTATCTTCACTCCAACATTCAGTAAAACGCCACTTACAATAGCCAAGGTGTGGACTGAACCAAGGTGTGCATCAACTGATGAGGGCCAAAGAAAGTGGCAGGCGCACACGCACACATATACGCACACGCGCACTTGTGCACGCACATGGTGGAATACTATTCAGCCATAAAAAATGAAAGCGTGTCAGCGCAGAGAAGTGACTTAGGATATTCTGTGAACTTAAATAGGCCAGCATAGAAACACAAATATGCACAAGCACAACCTCACACATTTATGAAAGCTGAAAATGTTAATTTCACAGAAGTAGAGTGAATAGTAATTACCAAAGGATGGGAGACTGTGGGATTGACAGAGGGTGATTGCTGGGTACAAAAACAAAGCGAAATAAGAGGAGTAAGCTCTGGTGTTCCACAGCACAGTCAATTGGCAATAGTCCACGGTGATTCTTTCTATACTTCCAAAGAGCTATAAGAAAGGACTTTTAATATTCCCAAAGAAATGATATGTGCCGCGAGGGCTGGGCTGGCTGATTGGCCTGATCTGATCGCAAAGCATCATACACAAGTATCACAACTCACACTGTACCATGTAGGTGTGCACAACTGTTGTATTCAATTAAAAATAATAATGTAAGCCACGACTGCTGGTTCATGCCTAGCATCCCTGGGACTCGGGAGACTGAGGCCGAAGGACTGCAAGTTGGAGTCCAGCCTCAGCTACTTAGCAAGGCCATAACTGACTTAGTGAGACACCGTCTCAAAATAAAAAATAGAAAGGGTTGGTGATGTGGCTCACTGATAAAACACCCCTGGATTAAATGCACAGTACCAATAAGTGAATTAACTAATTTAAATGAAAAGGTGTCAGTTTAGAGCAGGAGCCCCTTGTTTTACGTCTCTTCCTAGGCAAAGCGGAGGGGACGTTCATCCCCCGCAAGCCTTGTGTGTCCACGTTGGACATTGACAGCCCATGACAACTGAGGCATGACGTGAACAACTCTGCTGTAACCACAGAGCCACCACTCCAGCCATGTTCGTATTTCTTGACGTTGCCATGGTTCATACAAAAGAAGAAAGAAGAAACAGAAATACAAATCCTTTCCAGCGTTCAGATGTTCAACGCATTATCTCAGCAGTGTTATTCGGAAATCAAGGAACGAAAGCATTTTCCAGAGACCATGAATTCTCCACCAAGGCACTTTCCCATGCGTTGGACAGGAAGGCACCGACACAAAATGCAAGAATCAAAAAGGAACACGAGATTGAAAACTGACCCCGGAACTGGACTTGGTTCCCAGGGACAAGCAGGATAACCTTGGTATGTACGTACAGCACCTCAGCTCTTTCCACCCACTGCCTCTTTGTGCAGTCTCAACGGGCGTCAGAACACCTGCCCTATCAGGTGCACAGAGGGACTCTGGAAGGCTGCAATATGAGAGTAGAGAGTCACACAAGCTGCAAAGTATTAGCCACGTGGACAGAGAGTGAGACAGAGAGAGAGAGAGAGAGAGAATCAATTTTATGTAGTTTTTCATGTTGCTCTAACACTGTGTTGGGTACGTGATGCTGGGATTTGAACTCAAGTGCTTGCGCATGCCAGGCAAGCACCATAAGTTCTGAGCCACCGCTCCTAGCCACGTAACTTTAAGGGAGTCCAATTGCTACTGAGCAGTATCAGCAACTTGCTGCACAAAATAAGCGCGGAGGGACAAATGCAGAACGGGTACAGGAGGCGTCAGCTCCACGGCCTGGGGAGTGAGACTGGTGGGTCTGTTCATCAGATCCACTGAGTGATCCTGTAGCAGCCTGATGTGAGACCCAGGATCTGTACAGCCCAGCAAGCTCACGATTCTACCAAGTGTCTCCCTGAGCATTTGATTTTTGCAAGTGGGCGATGAGGCTTGCTTACCTTAACGAGGTCTTCCCTGGAGGAAAACTGTGAGACCAGGCAATTTTTTCTGGTTTTGGCATTGGTGATGGATACGTGCAGCCGATCGCAGGCCAGCTCGTGGGCATCGGGAGGAAGAATGGACTCCACGCCGCTTCTAAAGAAGGAAAAGCAACCCGCGTTATTCACCTTTAATTGCTGAGCAACTGTGTGAATATTCTACTAGGGCGAGGGCTGACTCTGCCACAGAGAACGCTGCGCACTCTGCACACACTCTAGGGAGGAAATGCACCACGTAAACGTCTACCTCAGTCGGCCCATGAAGTCATAACCGGGTGTCAACGCCCCGAAAGACTGGCTTCTCGTTTCCTCAGCAAACTGGTAGGTAAACTGGGTACATTCCTGAAAAAGAAAATTAGTACATGACCTTCCGTATTGTCAAAACAAATTCACTCCACTTCCAAAATTCTGCGTCCATCACACCAGATCTGAAGTCCAGCGGGACACAGAATGCCCCACTCCTACAGAGGTGGGCAAGGCCCCACCTGGCCTTCTCGTCACCCACTCTTAGTCCCTGGGCAAAATACATATCACACAATTTGTTTTCTTTCTCTTTAAACATCTCAAATGGCCTGGCTCCACCACTGAAAACTCCTCGAAGACTCCACTAAAATTCCAATTTAGAACATTCCTCTACGGATCACCAGCACCATTAACTTCTCCCACCCCAGTTCTGGGGCCTCAGAAGCATTTCAGTTGCAGCTACAGGGGGACGCTGATGAATACTGACAGCAGCCATGGTATCAGGCACAGTGCTGGTGGCTGGGCTCTGGACATCTGTGTTGAATACTGGCACCCATGATATCAGGCACAGTGCTGGAGGCTGGGCTCTGGGAGGAGCCGAGGCTCTGGACATCTGTGTTGAATACTGGCACCCATGGTATCAGGCACAGTGCTGGTGCTGGGGCTCTGGACATCTGTGTTGAATACTGGCACCCATGGTATCAGGCACAGTGCTGGAGGCTGGGCTCTGGGAGGAGCTGCTCTGGACATCTGTGTTGAATACTGGCACCCATGATATCAGGCACAGTGCTGGAGGCTGGGCTCTGGGAGGAGCCGCTCTGGACATCTGTGTTGAATACTGGCACCCATGGTATCAGGCACAGTGCTGGTGGCTGGGCTCTGGACATCTGTGTTGAATACTGGCACCCATGGTATCAGGCACAGTGCTGGTGCTGGGGCTCTGGACATCTGTGTTGAATACTGGCACCCATGGTATCAGGCACAGTGCTGGTGCTGGGGCTCTGGACATCTGTGTTGAATACTGGCACCCATGGTATCAGGCACAGTGCTGCTGGCTGGGCTCTGGGAGGAGCCGCTCTGAACATCTGTGTTGAATACTGGTCCGTGGGCGGGAGGAGCGAGCGCATGTGCAGCCAGGCTGGGAATCCATGAGGCCAACTGTCAGTTCATCTCATGCAACCCTCTGGAGGGTATGATCACCTCCCTTGACAGAGAAGAAACCTAAGGCTTGGACAGATGGTCAGCAATGCATGCCGGAGCCAGGATTTGAACGCAGGCCTGTGTTCTGTGGAAGTGAAGCTGTCTGAAGGAGCCGCGTGTATCTTAGAGATCCTGCAAACTCTGGACCTTGCTCGAGTACGGGGAATGAGATTACAGAGCGACGGCATGTTGTGGGGTCTTGAGCCCTTTGACAGCCGTTTCCGTGACAGGCGGCATCTGACCTTACATTGTCATACTACGATGTACACTCAGAGCACGTCGCTAAGCTTACAGCTCTACCCTCCCGGACCACAAAGCTAAGAAGGCGATTAGATCATATTTGAAACCTACAGGAAATAGTTCCCTGCTTTGCTGTAGCGGCTGGCTCATGGCCCTGCCCTGGCATTTGCTCAGTGAACTGATTTGAGAACGTCTTTGTTCTGCGCTGTGAAAACTCACGTGACCTCCTCTGTGGCGGAACTTGTCATAGGTTGCTCAGATAACTTGGATCTGCACTCCCAGGACAAGGTCATGCATTTGGCTCAGAAAAGCTATTTTCAGATTTCCTTAAATCGATGTTGTTATTTTACATCCACAGTTTCATTTATTATTTGGTTAATTGGCATTAGGTTAATCACTGAGATTTGGTACAGACTTTTCTTCTTTTTTGCCTTTTTTGAGAGCCTCCAAGGCCATGTGTCAGAGTACCATCAAAGCACCCAGAAGACGCTGCAGGGCGGGTGGAATGTCACCATAAACGTCCATAAAGAATTGGTCTCCAGGGTGGCACTACTGGGACCTACTGTGCACCTTTGAACAGTGGGGCCTAGATGGAGGTCCTTTGGTCACTGGGGTGTACCCTGAAAGGGACTGTGGGGCCTCAGCCTTGCTCTTTTGCTTCCTGGCCATAAGAGGAGTAATTGACCCTCACCTGACATGCTCATCAGAGGACCAAAACCCTGGTTCCTTTGACCTGGGACTGCAACGTCCAACATCATGAGCCAAATCAAACATTTTGTCTTCATAAATTAACCATCTCAGACATTTTGTAATCGTAAATCAAAGCTCATTAATACATAAGAAAAAGGGAAGCAGAAAGGTCAGAGTTAAAAAGGCTGCAAGAGGCCAAGCTTATGGCTTTAAAGATGCAAGAAGGGTCCAGGAGTCAAGGAGGGAGCCTCAGGAGGGATGGGTGCTGCTGTCACTGATTTGAGCCCAAGGAGTCTGTGTCACAATCAAAGCTATAAGATAACAAGTTCCTGTTGTGTTCAGGCTCCCCACACGTGGCCACTTGTTTCAGCAGCAACAGGAAACTAACATAATGGGTATCTGCCTCCAACCTCACTGCTGCTAGAGGCTTCCCTCCACATCTAGGTTAGGACTTGAAATATGAATGGGATTTCAACACGGGACAGAGATACAGGAGGATGACAGGAGAACGAGTCAGGCACAGAGCTGACACAGGCCAGCAGGGCCAGCCAGGAGGAGGGCCATGTCATAAGGGATCTTCTGAGGCAAGGAGGGAAGCCTGGGGCAAATCCGAAGGGAACCCTGGGGGGGATGAGATCATCAGGTGTGCATTTGCTAAACTCACTCTTAAGTCGGTGGACTGCAGGCCCACCGGTCAGGAAGCAGCTGGAAGGAGCCAGCCAAGAAATGGGCGCAGCCCCTCCCACATGCACGCTGCTTTTACTAAGCTGGACAGCACCCCCAGCCCATTTCCTCCTACTCTTTCCCTTACACCCAGGTACCCCTAGCCCAGCAGGGAGCGCTATTCATGGCCTTCTTTGCAAATCGGAAAGGCTGGGTAAAGGTTTGCAGCCCCAGCCCTGAGATACCAATGTGTCAATGTGCCTACCGCCTACAAAAGACACCCAGCAACAGGTGCTCCTCTTAATTAGACACGCAAAATCTGAACAAGATTAATTACGTACTTGTCAGAAGATGGAAAAGCTCCAGAAACTCAGACCCCCAGCAAGAACTGAGCTAGCTAACCTGTTCGGTTAGGTGGAGAAGAGTTTGCCAAAAAAGAACACAAAACGAAAACAAAAAAGCCCTCAAAGCAATCTCTGAAGGATGGAAAATTACCAGAAATCACTCAAGAGCCTGACAGCAAACGCCTACTCACTGTTTTGAAATCTACTGACTAGGGCCCTCATCAGAAGAGTCACACTCCACAGAAACTCCCGTGTTAAGCAGAAACACCTTGGCCCTTCCCCTCATTCCCTCTGAATCTACCCCGTCTACAAGCAGCAGGTGGGTGCCCAGCTCCACCAGGCCCTCCTCCACAGGTTCTCCAGAATAAACCTGTTACTGTTCAGCCTCTGCTCCGTCTTTACTTCCTTAATTCCGTACCATTTCATCAACAGATTCAAATTGATAAAAAGAAATGACCTTACATCAAAAGGTTATTTTGACAGCGGATTGGGGATGTGGTACATCACTTGCCTAGTTCCACACACAAAAACAATTTATTTTGGCAGAAAACTTATTTTTTAAAAAAACAAATGAGGTGGGTGGAGTGGTAGCTCAGTGGTTACAATGCTTGCCTGGCATGGGCAAGGACCCAGGTTCAAACCCTAGCACCGCATACACACCTAAATGTCAGAAAAACAGAACCAGATGAAAAAATAAATAGATTCTTTCTTCCTCTCAAAAGAAAAAAAGGGCAAATGAGGACATCCTAGGTCAATAAAGATCATTTTCCACCTTCTAATCTGAACACCCAATAGACTTACCCTTAAGGTCATAGCAACACAATTAATCAACTCTGCAACTTGAAAAAAGAAATAAAAACAGGTAATCTGACTTGAAAATACGATGACATCATTCTCCAATTCAGGCACACCGTCACAGACTTCCGATTGCATAAATGGCTGTCTTATTACAGCGTTTCCAAATCGTGCGAAAAGGAAATCACACTTAATACACTTGTTTATTTGCTGAGGACTGGAAAGCAAATCTTCCCAATTCCAAAGCTGGAGCTTTGCTCCACTTAGGGGAAAGACTGCATGGAGGAGGGGAAACCCCTCCACCCCTGCTGCAGCTGGCTGCAAAAAACAGGGAACATCCTGGGCGGAGCTTGCAATTCAAAGCACCTGAGTTTGCAAGCTAAAGGGGTTTCCACACCTGATTTATACGTTTCCTGACTCAAGGTTCTCATCTTGCGTAATCACCACCCCAGAACAACAACCTTCTGAAGATGGTCAGAAAAGTGGAGCTTTCAAAAATTGCCCCGAAATACAGTTTCCCTTCTGGAAGCAAATCTGTTTCAAATCAAACAGATTTGAAAATGAGATTTGGATGTTCTAAATTCTGTAGTTTCGAACCTCGTTCTTGAGTACCAATGGGTTAAATCGTTAGCTTATTATTTTTTGAAGGCACTAGCCTGTGTACGTAATTAACAAATATTTTCTCCACCCACAGAAACCAGCTGTAAGTTCCAGAATGTTTGATCACAGTCCAGATAGCAGAAAACCGATTTTAAAGACATAGATGCATTAAAGAGAATACCTAATGACGGCCACTTGTATTAGTTTTGGTTAAACTGCTTGGAATTCAGTGCTTCTACTTACTGTGAGAATTAAAAACAAATTAAATTCCCATATCATTCCACTTAATTGAAATTGTATGCCCAGTTTCGCTAATGTGCCTGTTTGAAATAGCAGTGAGCAGAGAGGTACAGGCTGCATGTGCAAGGCTTTGAAAACCGGCTATGTATTTTTGTCATGATCACAGAAAGGAGAATTATCCTTTGGAAAGAATCCGAGCTGGAATCTTATCACTAAATAAAAAACTCAAGAGGAAAAGAAGGCATTTTATATCCTTGTCTTACCGTCACCCCAAATAATCTTTTCCAAAGTCAGGGCACAGATCCCTAGAGTCAATTTTAAAAGGAAAATCTTAACCTTTTGTTTCCCAAACAAAGCACCGTTTGTTGGTAAAGACAGCCCGCATTTTTGCCGTTCCCTTTTAACTTGTTAATGAGGTACTCAGTCTAGTTAGTACTTAATTACCTCTATTTTTTCAGGCGCTGTTAGCAAGACAGAAGCCACCAAGGATCCTGCAGAAGCTCCAGCAAAGGCTTTCACATCCTTCAGTAGCTTCTTGCCATGTCTACAAAATGCAGATGCTGCCCCCAAGTGGTAAATGCCCAGAAACCCACAGGCTGCAAACGACAAGTTGACAGGCTTCATTCTACCTGCAGAATTGTTAACGGAAAAAAAGTCACGCGGTGGTTTAGTTTATTCTAGGCACTGTGTAATTTTACACCTGTCCTTGTTCCATGACTTTTCTTTTAACATATAATTCTCTTTTCCAAGTGCAGTTGTTTCAATTAATTTTAATTAATCCCAGAAGTCTTTCAAGGGACCATTTTTTCTTCCTCCACTGATTCACATAGTAGAAAAAGCACAACATTCCATATTTGTTCAGTGTATAGATTATGCTGTCTAATATTTAATTACTTGGCAAGAAACAAATGTGTAAATTCCAATTGGCAAGGCATTTGGGCTCTTTTTTTCTTGAGCTTTTAAAACTCTTGCAGGGGGGAGGGCTGCTCTTGCAAAACGGGGAAATCATTACAGATCTGATCAAATGCCAAGCGAAAACACATTTGCTGCTTGTAAGCGCACCAGTACATTTTAAATATGGGCCCTGATCACCCCGCTTTCCATGTAAGCATCCTTTATCTTTTAAAATACTCAGCCGCACGATTACTCAACAGTGCAACCAGGATGATTCAACGACGGAGGTGGCTCGAGAAACTGAGGTCACGGCTGAGGAAGGCTCAGGCAGGCTTCATAAAACGTCACTCCCATCACCGTACATGAGCAATGCACCTGCATGTCATGCTGCACGCGCTTTCCAAGCCTCAACGGCGCAGCACGCAGATGTAAAGGACCTGGTGCCCCCACGCGCCTGCGCACCCCGGTTTCACCCGCGGCCCAACAAGGGTCCTTATTAAAGGACGTTGAGGTGAAGTACGTGGCCAGGACCACGAATCGGTATGCACGGCTGCTCCCCAAGTGCCAGGCCAGGCCCCGTGCAGACAGGAGGCTCAGCGCTGCAGGCTAATTCCGTTTCTGCAGGCGGGGACACACTTGGGTGGTCATTTTCCAGGTGGCCGGGCTCAGCAGGCGCAGACCGGGAGCCCTCCCGCGGCCCCGGGTAGGTGGGACTGCGGCCTGATTCCCCACCCTCAGGGCAGCCCACCCTGGCCCTCCGCCTCTCACATGGACGCTAGCACAGTCCTACCTAGGCAAGCCTGAGGTGCTTCCATGTTGAGCCTGCCGCTAACCAACCAGAAGGCGGCGACAGGATGTCAATCAACACGGTGGACCTATCATAGTCGAGTTCCGCTCACCGGGATTCCGCCCTAGAAGGTCGGAAGTTAAGGGTAGCACCGGCTTTCCGCGCAGATCCGTGACGTCATCGCGTCGATGCGTAAGCGCTCCGCCTCTGTTTAAACCGCAGGGCTCAAAATGGCGAGCCCGCGTGGCCGCTGAGCCCGGTGGTCTGCAGTAGGACAAGGATAAAACTTTTTCGCCTGCTATTCTGCTACTTTCAGATACCTAGAAATGCGCCTTAACGCATGTGAACCCTTTAGGGCGACCTGAGGGTTGGCCGTCAGCAGCGAACCCGCTGACCTTTAATGACCCTCATCAGCCTGCTCCGGAAGTGCTTGCTCCTTTCTGGTCTGTCTCCCGGAAGCGGTTCTTCTCCCTTTCTCGCCCTCGCGCCTTCCACAAAGGTCCTGCAGTTGATCGGGACAGAGTCCAGGGGCAAGGTTGGGGCCCTCAGGTAGCCGCTTTTGAAGCCTGGCTTAGTTTTGTGTTCCTCTGAGTGGTTTTTGGAAAGGCTGGACTGTGACTTGGGCAGGTTTCCAAGGTGCTTAGGTTGACTTTGGCGCGTGACCTTGGGCAGGATGTGTAGTCCCCCTGAGGTTCCCGGGTGTGTCTTCTGCGGAATGGGAGGAAGGAATATGAGATAAACTAAACTTTACAGCTGCTCTAGTGTCACTACGAGCTGGGGCAGACTCAGGCTCCTTGTGTAGTGGCCCAGGTGTGGCCATCTGCACCCTGATTTGAAAGACTGGCCATTCCGCCCCCCAACAGTGTCTCCCTCCCTATAAACGAGGCTGCAGGGATCTCAGACATTGCACTTGAAGGTTCTGTAGTTGTGCACATTTAAGGAGGAAGAGTTTCTGTGCCCAAAGTTACACAGATTCTGGGAGCTGCCTCTATTTTAAGTGAACTAGAGAGGAAGGTTAGAGATGATCATATTGCATCTAAGTTTCTGTTTTTTTTTTCTCCCTCTCCTAGTGCCACCTCAGGTCCACGACACCTTCTGTAAGCAACAGCCCTTGATATGATGATTAGGGACTTAGAGATTGTGTTTTCCGTTCACATTTGCTGAGACAATTGATAATGCATGACTCAAAGTTTGTTGAGAATTTGGTAAAGGGAATGCAAAGCAAATGCCAAGAAATAGACGACAAACCCCAGTCTTTCAGCCTCCTGCTGTCCCCTAATTGTGATCCACCTCAGAGTAGTATCCTCTACGAAGTTTATGTGATAAAAAAAGAATCCAAGACCTTCTGAAATAGTCTCCGTTTTAACAGCATCCCTGGGTATTTGTGCATGTTGAAGTTGCTATGTCCTGAATGGTCTATGCCTCTCCTAATTAGAATGTTTATTAACATAAAATGTGATGGTGTTAGAGGTGGGACCTTTGGGAGGTAATGAACTCATAAAGGTGGTGCGTCTTACAAAAAGAACTCCCCCAAAGCCCTGTTTGAACCATTTAAAGACTCAGTGGCAAGAGAAGGTGAGAGCCCACAACCTGAAAGAGACCTTATCCAGGACTGGCAGCCTTCTGAACTGAGGGAGATCATGTCTGTTGTTTTTAAACCAGTCTGTGGTACTCTTGTAGCAGTGTGAGGGGACCAAGATGAGTATGCTGGTTTTAAAGTGGTCTAGTGGTATCAAAAGATTGACGACAGACTGTTTTTACAGAAACAGGATCTGGGACGGTGTCGGCACAAAAACTGTCGCTGAGTGGTTCAGTGGAACACAACGGAACACATTGTGGCTTCACAGCCTGGATGGACACACAACCTGGGGAGCCTTCACTTCAAGGAAAGATAAGAGCACTGATTCCTGCCATACCTGCCTGCCAAAATGGGATGCCTGCCAGAGTGTGATGCTGCCAAACGTAAGTCTCACTGGAGTTCACATGGCACCTAGTATGTGATCAATGAATATTTGTTTTGAATCTTAGGTTTAAGTAAGTTACATTGTGCTCTGAGAATAGAGTAATGTAATTGCCCTTTAAAAGCATTTTTAAGTAATTTATTTGTTTACTTTTGCTTTTCTACTTTTAGTAATTTGGTTTCCAACTGGTTTATTCTGTTAGTCATTTATCATGTAATTATTAAGCATGTGTTCTATAGCAAGTAACTGTGCTTGTCCAGGGTCTACAGAGCTGACAGGAATTCAGCCTTTATCATCAAGGATGCAGAGTACAGAAGGCGGGCAGACGTCTCATGGGTCATTAGAGAAGCACAATCGTGCTATTGCAAAGCCACACGTAGGTGCCCTGCGTGTGCACCCTGAGCTAGACAGTAGGAAACCCTTTGCTCTGGGAGGCATCTGTAATTGTTCCCAGCTTGTAAAGACAGTGCTCAAGACTGATGGCTCCCTTGGATTGCTCTCACAAAAAAATTATCCTGTACAGCAGTTCCCCCTTATCCACAGTTTCACTTCCACACTTCAGTTACCCAGTGAAAATTGTATGAAAATGTTAAATGGAAAATTCCACAGATATATGCTTTGTAGGCTTGAAGTTGCTTGTGCCAAGTAGCAGGATGGTAATCTGCTGCCATCCTGATCGTCCCACTCAACAGTTCCCGTGTGTCCATGCTGTAAATATCACCTACCCGAAATGACGTAGTTGCCATTGCAGTTAATGGATCAATTTTTGTGGTTTTGCAGTGTTCTTTTCCAAGTAACTCCTGTTTTGCTTGATAATGGCTCCAGAGCACAAGGTTAGTGAGGCAGAGGATGCAGCAGGGGATAAAACATGGAGTGTGACATATTAACCCGCACTCTACGTGGCCATGCTGTGGACACATAGGAAAGTTCGTAGCGTACATTGGGTTGAGTCCTGTCTGTGGTTCAGGTATCCACTGAGGTTCTTGGAACATAGCCCCTGTGGAAAAAGGGGACTACTGTATTCCTGTAAGGAAAGAGAAAGTACATACGTCAGGGGTGCTTGCCTACACATCTGTGCTCAGGACAGGAGCTTTTCTGAGGAGTTTTGAGGGTCCTTCCTGTCTGCTTCCCTTGTAGCGTTACTTCATTTTCAGATCCTGGTGTCTTGAAACAGTTTGGTAGCTGTCAGGCAAGGGATGGTTGCCTCTGTACGACCCCCTCCTTGTTTCTACTTGGTACCTCTTCATCCTTCTCAATACCTCCCCAAATGCAGGTTCTGATGCCCATGGACTGTCCAGATTGTCAGCAGCCACTTTAATCTCGGGGAAGTGTGGCACTCTTTCGGCGCACAGCACTGCCCTCTCTGCCTGGGTGTGTTTGTGTGACCTCTGCCTGGTTCAAGTGGTGTCCAGTGTTGGCTCCACCCTAGAGTTTGGAGAGAGGGATTTGGTAGTAGGGGAAGAATTCCCCATCTGAAATCACAGGGATAGAGGCTGAATCCCTTCCCTGCAGTCACAGCTTCTGAGGACAAAGGGAGAGAAGTGCTGCAAAAGGTCATCCGTGACTGCCGCCACACTGGAGAGTGCAGGCACCGCCCAGGGAATTGGAGCTGAGGATGGCGAGGAGTGAAAGGGAGATGCAGGCGTAGGTCGGCTGCGGCTTGTGAACCTGTGAACACTCAGTTGATGCCTTCCTCTGAAGAGTCAACAACACTGCTGTTCCTAGCTGTTCCCATTCTGTTGAAATCTCCTCTTTGTTCGTCCAGAAGAATTGAAATCAACATACTTAGTGATGCATTGAATACATATAGCAGTGTAATTCACTATAGCTGGGTAATCGGGCCAGCCTAGGTGTCCATGGAGAGACCAGTGCTTAAAGCAAATGCTGTGAGGGGGTTCCACCCGAACATGAGGCCCAGCTGGCTTGTAAAATAATTGGTGGTAAAGAACTCTAGGGGGCCCAGCTGGCTTGTAATTAGCAAATTGCCTGACCCCTTGATTAAGGTATTTGGCCACTCATTTGTTACAATTGGATAAACGTGTCTGCACTGTAGCCCTGTTGGTTGTTGTAATGGATAAATAGAGTAGCGACTAGTCAGGGTAGAAGCATGAGAGAAAGCAGTCAGGAGAGAAAGCAGAGAAGCGTAGAATCAGAGAAGCCGAAGCAGAAGCACAGACGTATAGAACCAGCGAACAAGAAGAAGAAGCAGCAGCAGAGACGGTGGAGAGATCAGCAGCAGTAGAAGATGCAGGTAGTAGCCCCGGCCCCAGAAATAGGGACTCTAGTACAGCAGTAGAAACGGGGACTCTAAATGTGAATAGCCTTGACTCAAAAAGAATGTTTTAAGGGCCTTGCCTCTAAGAGAGGGAAGGCGGGAAGCGCTTGGAGGCCCTTAGCCGCGGTAAAGGGAGAAATAAAGCGCTTGGAAAACTCAAGACCAGTGGGTCTATTTAATCTCAGTTCACGATTGCATGAGAGCCGTCTGGGACTGGACAGCTGTGTACGTACACAGTGAGCTTGCGTATCCATAAAGAAGAATGCAATGATGTCATTTGCTGGTAATGGATGGAACTAGACGGCGTCATGCTAAGTGAAGTAAGGCACACCCAGAAAGTCAAGGGTGTGTGTGCATTCCCTCTCATGCAGAAATGGGAGACAAAACAGGAGTGACAGGATTCTCATTGAAATAGAAGGGGGGAAGTAAAGCAGAGGTGCAGGACCAAGGAGGGAAAAGGCAAGAGCAGGGGAGTAAAATTGGCAAAATTATGCTATATGCATGTGTGAACGGTCACAGTGAATTCCACTTTTATGTATAACAATATTGTATCAATTAAAAATGCACAGCTTAGAGAGGCCCTAAGCAACTTACACCGTGTCTCAAAATAAAACATAAAAAGGGCTGGGGATGTGGCTCAGTGCTTAAATAGCCTGGGTTCAATCCCTGGTACCAAAAGAAAGATATAGGTGTGTGTAAATAAGTAGGAGGAAGACAAGAAGAGCAGAGGAAGGAGGGGCAGGGGAGACAGGGAAAGGGGAAGTGCCTGGGAATGCATTGGAGTGGATTATGTACATATATCAGTGTTGCAGTGAACCCCACTCTTACGTGCAACTGTAATGTGCCATTAAAACATTTAAAAATGCCTTAATCACACTGCTGAAAACACTATGTTGTACAGACAGAAGGTTCAGATCCTTGCAAGTCAGTTTGTGGGGGTGAAGTACAAAATGTATTACAGCCGTAAATATTTTTTAAAATCTCTGCAAGAGAAAAATCTGTGTTCCTGCCCTGTGTGCTTCGTTGCAGAATCGGGCTCTCTTGCCATCACTGCTCTGGCCCACCCTTTGCCTACTCACAATAGTCCTTGCTCGGTTCAAGCTTTTTCAAGTGCAGAAGATTACTGGGGAACAGTATGAGTGTCAAGTAATGTTAGATGATAAACACATGGAACATTTTATTGCCTCATGCTTTAGTAAATTTACCAAAATCTCTTAACTTGGCGTATAGGATCAAGTGCTGTCATCAGAAGAAATATCCTCAAGGCCAAAGCATTCAGTGGTTTAATTACCTCATTTCAGAGAGACAAAATTGGGATTTTGGTAGAGGGTTCTTCCTTGGTATCTGTGGGAGATTGGTGCCAGGACGCTCTCAGATGCCGAAGTCCAGTTCCTGAGGTCAGCCCTCATTAGCTGTGAGTTCCACATCCAAAGACTGAACCAACCATGGACTGATAATGTTAAAAAAAATTGAATTGTACTGAACAACACACCGTGCTTTGTTCTGATTGCCGCGTAAAATTACAGTAGAACTGTTTGCGGAGCATTTGCGTCATATTAACATTGTGAGTCTAGAGATGGTAGAGGAGGGTGTGCGTATGGAAACGTCCTGCCAGTGCATGCGAGGGACTTGAGCGTGTACTCCTTTTGGTATCCTTGGGGTCCCCTGGTCCTGGATTCTAAGAACAGCTGTTTTTGCAAACTGCCTTGGTTTCCTGAGTGTCTGTCCCTACGTATGGGAATCATACTAATAATTGCTGTACGTATTGCCTGTCTGCTACTGCAGCCCTTTCTGCAGTGTCTCACGGAACTTGTACAACAGTGAGGAGAGGGACAGTACATGGGAGATGAGGATTTAGATGGTTTTCCCATTGCCACAGAGAGGCTGGGATCCTAAGCTCGGCTCTCCGTGTTTCCCCTTCTTTCCAAAATGATTCCTTGAAACCATGAGCTCTAATCATGCGTCAAGCATTTGTGACGGATCTCATACCGCCTTTAGTTCTTTCTGATTTGCAATTGGTGTTCCTATTTGGGTATTTTTAATTTTACTAAATAATGCTGAAGGTTCTTAATAAATGGGATGTGTGAATTTGTTTATTTATAGACTTTAGGGAATTTGTCCAGGTCTTGAAAAAATAAAAGCAGGCCTGCCAATTAATTACCTCTAGTCTTGCCCGTTGATCGTGACAACACCGACCCTTTTTGATTACTTGCTGTCCTGCAAGCTCTGTCATAAAGCAGGCTATTGTGGAGGGGACATCACCTCCTCCAGGCATGATGTTATTAAAGGCGATCTTGTTATTGACCAAGGTCCTAAGTGGAAATAAATCCTGTGTCTAATCGTTGGTCTCCACTCCTCTGATCTCTCATTGAATAAGCAGAGGGAGCTGAGCCTAATCCATGAGGAGGAGCAGGCCAGGCATTAGGGGATGCATGGAGGTGGGGAACCTGGAAGCAGAGTCTGCTTGTGCACCTGCAAGACTGTCAGCACACAGTTTTCTGCCCCTTTAAGCCCTACTTGCTCTTCAGGGTCCGGAGCAGACTTGCTTTTGGAAGGCAGAGCCCACATTCTGTCTGTGTACCTTGGCCTGTCACTGCTGTAGCACCTGCTGTCCTTTGTTTAAGTTGCACATGTGCTTGTCCCCACCTCTCAGGTCAGAGTCCATTTGGAGCAGGGAGTGTGTCCTGTCCTCTTTGGTTTTTGTCATCATCTTCAAATTAGCAGCATCACAGTAAGTGTGCCACTTCAGAAACCTTCAAACTGTACGTCTCAGATGTCTGACCTGCGCAAGCAAAACAAAATAGGCTGATTCTGGGGACTTTAGAGGCAGGGCTGACTGCAGATGTGGCTAAAGCAAGCCTCAGAGCTGGGAGTTTGTGTCATTTGTCTGTTTCTCTCATCTTGCTTTTATTCTGAAGCCAGGAATTCCCAAAAGGCAGCTAGCAGCCCTGCATCATCCTAGCTGACAGTGCAAAAGCCGTTTGTCCCTGTGCACCTCCAAGACTTAGAGACTCTTGTTAGCTTTGCATTGCTGTCACAAAGTACCTGAGATGATCAGTTTAAGAAGAGGTTTGTGGCTCATATCGTTAATTCTTCAGTTCATGCTTTTTGGGCTGGTGCACTGAGGAGGAGGATGCATGGCAGACCTAGCTGCTCACCTCACAGTGGCCAGGAAGCAGGGAGGGAAAGAGGAGGGGCTAGAGTTCCAGGGTCTCCTATAGGGCCTCAGCATGTGTGACTGGAAGACTTCCAAGTAGGCCCTGCCTCTCAAAGCTCCTGCACCTCCCAGTAGCGCCGTGGATTGTACAGCTGATCTGTAATATTTTTGGCCTCTGGGACACACTTGTCTAACCACAGGACTATGCTGATTGTGTTTGTATTACTTGCACATCCTTAAGACCATCCATGAGACCACCAAATCGTGACACAATGATGCTGGATCCCATGGTGGGTGCACGTGGGCCGTGCCAACAGCGTGAGATATGAATAGAGGCATGCCAGGTGCAGATAGAACTGGGTGGGGAAGACTGCCCTGGAAGTGATCCAGCATCCTAAATCAGCAGCGCCACTGTGGAATTTGATAAACAGACACTGGATTCGATGATAGCAAATACGCTGCTGTCATCTGTCTAAAGCAGGCCAATTTGCTCTGGCCCTCTTGGTGCACAAAGCTGCATTCTACAGACTCACTCAGCAAGTGCCCTTCCTCCAAGCAGATAGGGAAGCAGCTGTGATGTTCGGTGCGTGGAAATGTCATTGCCTGTTAGGTATGTTCGGATGGACAGTATGGCTTCTTTGGCATAAACATTGCCCAGTGCTGAACTGCTGGTCGTGTTTGACTTTTGGGGTTGTTTTGGGCTGTGTTGGATGAGAAGAGGGGCAGGATGCATTCCCCAAGGCTGTACATGCATGAGATTTCTGGTACATTTCCTAGGGTGCCCTGGTGCTTTGACTCCTCTGTGAGCTGCTCATGCTAGTCAGAGGGCTGAAGTGGATGCTAAGGGTGCGTTTGTGACAATGAAGACACTTTCTACCAAAAGCATGTCATGGAGGAGCAGGGAGTCCCCCCGTTGGAAGCATCCCATCCAAGGGCATTTTGGAAAGGAGCGTATCAGCAGTTAATGGGCATCCACTCACGTACCTCAGATTGTGGTTTAGAGCAAGTGTAAGAATGTTGGGTGCGGAAACTTTCAAAAGCATTCCTTACATCCTCACCTTTGTTTCCAGCATAAACAGACCATCGTAGCCCAAACGGTGCGCGCGCGTTGCCTTTTGGCAAAACTACAGAAAAGAGGTGAAAAGGGGCCATTGACCTGCAGTGCAAGTCACACTGCACTTTCAGAAGGACTGAGGCTGATGCGCAAGCTCAGCTCTCTCATCACGGCGTGAGTCTCATAGTCAAGAAGGGGCTCTTGGGATCGGATTGTGCTGTGGGACAGTGGTTGTTGAGTTGTGTGCACTGATTTCCCCCCCTTAGGATAAAGTATTTCCCAACTTCTGATGTAATTTAACATAGAGGAAACAGACTTCACTTTGTGTGAATGAAAGAGATGGCATTCATTAGGTGAGGACGCCTGTCTCCAGGTGTACTTGCCTAATATCAGCTCTGCATTTCTAAATTCCCAGATGGTAGCCACAGCCAGCCATTGAGCTGGCTATTTTAAGCACCAACCTTTCTTTCTGGTATTTTATACTGTCTTCTCACCTTGAGGATGTGCTCACATTCTTTGCCTGCTTTACAAGTACCTTCTTAAGATGGCAAATTTAGACTTGAACACTCACTTCCCACTTAGCAGCTATGAAAGGCAAACAGTCTAAGTGTACCGTAAGTGCACGGCTCTTCAAAAAGCTCTTTGTCTTTTGGGACCTAATTTTCCTGTGCGTTCATGTATATATATTCCAAATCGTACAAAATTTGCTTATCACCACAATGACCACCTTTTTTACAGTGTTATCGTAGAAAAAAATCGGATTCTTTAGGGTATGGAAGTATTCACAGGATAACTGGTTCAAGGGGACTGAGCTTCATTTCACTATCCTGTGTACATAGGCAGACATTCACGTTGCTAATTTAGAAAAGAAACTAAAATAGCATTTCTCTTAATTGTTGAGAGAGCCACCTTCTAACAGTGTAGATGAGTGCATTGGTTCAGTGGCCCTAATTATCCCTAATATCCACCAAGCTGCATTCTCATTAGCGGTTGATGTGATTATCGTAATCATGGGTCATTTCTATAATTGGAATATTTTCCCTAGCATTTGGCTCAGGCCCTCTTTTTTTTTTTTT
>PVKS010016730.1:0-43357 GCA_004027875.1 Aplodontia rufa
TCGCTTTCGGAGACCTGTTGAGAAAGTCTTTGCCTACTCCTAAATGTTGAAGTGTTGGACCAATTTTTTCTTCTATCAGTTGCAACGTAGCTGGTTTGATACCAAGCTCCTTGATCCATTTTGATTTGATTCTTGTGCAAGGAGAAAGATATGGGTCTAATTTCAACTTTCTGCAGGTGGAGGACCAGTTTGTCCAGCAAGCTTTAAGAAAAGGATTAGTGCTTTATAAAAGAGGCCCGGGAGAGACCCTTCGCTGCTGCCAAGTTAAGGCACAGCAAGAACAGTCTCTGAACCAGGAGAGAGCCCTTATCAAAACTGACCATGCTGGCACTCTGATTGCAGAGTTCCAGACTCCAAAGCTGTGGAAAATAAGTTTCTATTATTTATAAAACAACCAGTCCATGGTAATATTTTATAGTAAATCAAACAGACTCAGACAAGGGTTTTATATTATTAAAACAATGAGTCAAGCTACAAAAGCACATTAACTGAAGGGTAGTTTTTTTGGTAAACAAGCAAAAGATATTCTCTGTTGTGCTAATAAAGTAGATTCAATGGACAGAATTTCAGAGTCCCATTTCATCTTAATGTACAATTAAATTTAAAATTTTAATTGGCTTGACTTTATACAAGCCCCACTCCCAGAATCACAACCAAAAGATCACAGAGCATGGAAGAAAGAATGCATGCTCTGGATAAGAAGTTGTCCTAGAGTGTTAGAGATTATGGACTTTCTGGAGACCAAATCTATTAGTGATGAACATCAGCTCTGTGTCCAAATACAAATTTATGCTTTCCTTCCACGTTAATATTTGCAGTAGATAGGTATGTATAAATTGCTTTTTTTTCTTTCTTACCAGACTAAATAATATGTTGTATTTAACCCTATCATGTGTCTAATCTTTTCCCAAGCCAATTGTATTTATATTTATTTTCTGTCCCATATAATTTACACACTTTTAATTGTGTAGAGTTCTTCATTGCTGCATTCAATTGGTAACTTTATGCATTTCACAGCTGCCAAAGATAAAGTTGCTATACTTTTGAAAACAAATTTGTATCTATCCAACTTAATTTGAAAAAAATAATTTAACCTCTAAACCTAGGATTTTACTATGCAATACTTTTATAAATCATGATCCTTTTTTTTTTTTTCAGGAAAACAATTGATATGTTGGTCAAGATTTTAAAGCTTGTCAAAGATATATTTACACAGGATAATTATGAAAATTCTATACAGTTAAGACCGTTGTAACCCCACTTACTCATATTTTTGTGGGAAAGAGAAGGCTATAAAACAATTTCATAAAATATTTGCTCAAAAAGAGCATGTCTCTTGTTCTCCTCAATAAAGACCCCTACTAATCTGTTCAGTGTTTAGAGACCCCTCACCTTTGCTGTTTCTATCCAGCAATTTTGGTTTTCCTATATCCTCTTAATCTGTAGTTTCTAGACTAGTGAAGAACTTCCATGTGGCCACCTACTTACTCTAATAGAGAAATGACACAAACAGAAAATTCAGATCAATATTAATTAAGTAATTTAGACCAATATTTGAACATGAACCAAATAATCTGCATAATTTTATTAATTCTGTATTTCAGAGGTAAGCAAGGCTTTTGAATGAATAGGAAATAAACATGTAGAAATATAACATGCTTTATTTGATTACCTATAAATCTCTTTTTAAAAATATAAAAGCAGCGTCAGTCCTATCCTGACTGTTATGGACCGAGGGTTTGTGTACCCCCCCCAAATTCATGCTGAATCCCTAACCCCAATGTGATGGTATGTAAAGAAAGGAACCTTGGGAGGAGGTTAGGTTTAGATGAGGTCATGAGAGTACAACCCCTTGATGGAATTAATACTCACAGGAAGACACCCTGGAGTTCTCTCTCAGTGCACTCACAATAAGCAAGGGCCAGAGCCATGTGAGAACTCATTTGGAAGGTGATTGTTTATATGCCAGGAAGAGCTCCTCCCCAACAACTAAATCTGCTAGTTCCTCTACCTTAGACTTCCTGGTCCAGAACTATGATAAATAAATGTCAAGTGTTTAAGCCATGATAAATATTCTTTGATTGAACAAACTTTGGTCAGGCTTCTGCCATTTTTCCTAGACCTATTGATGTACTTCTTTGTAAAATCCAGCTTTAGTAAAGGATTACTATTAACCCAGCTTAGGATGATCAATATCTGATCATCCTCAATATCTGATCAGGCTTTTCATCCTCCACTACTCCCAGGGTGAAGTCAATCTTCCTGGCCTTTCTTCAACAATTCTGTTACGTCTGTTAAGACTAAATGCCCTTTCCTGCTGATGTTTTCTCTTAGCAGTTTTCCACTCACTAACCCCCATTTTGCTCCTTATGTATAAATTTCCACTTTCCCAATCTTTAATCAGAGTTAAGCCCAACATTGTTTCTTTACTGAAGTCCCTGCTACAGTGGTCCCTCTACCCATTACCATGGTCCTAAATAAAGTCTGCATTGTCATGCTTTAATGAGCATCATTGAATAATTTTTCTTTAACAGGCATTAGTCTATAGTATTTCATTTTAGCGGCCTGAGCTAATGAAATATTAGAAAGATTTTAACTTAAGAAAGTACAGTTAATTAATTTATTAAATTTGTATGTGAATACATGGAGCAAATATTCTCACAAAGCATTAGGATTAATGTTAAATTCATTTTGATAAAATAAAGGGGTAGTTTATAAACTTATTAGAGTTTTAGTTTCCCCATGAGGATCTTAAAATTTTGAATTATTTTGAAACTTTCCCACACTTGGATACAGACAAAAAAAAGAGAGCATAATTTATTCACTGTTAAACTGACCACACTAAACATCTCTGTAGTTAGAAAACTAAACCTAATTAAATTATTTAAAAAGAGAGAAGCACTCTGAAAATTAGTTTAAACCACTGTAAAAAGAAAAACATTGGGAAAATATGTTCTACAGAAACTTAAACTCAAATCTACTCAATTACTATAATGAAAGAAAAAGCTAATATTTTCCACTATTGCTCAGTTTTATTCTTACATATACTAGGTGAAATAGAATTGCTCCATTTGGTAAAGAATACATCACATCATGCACAGAGATACTCATACCCTCCTTGCCATTTCCCCAAAATTTGGTTCATGTTGAATAGTAAGATCTTTGCCAGAAGCAAAATCCTAGACAAAGAATGTTTCCTCCAGGAAATAGCCATGGTTGTTGAAGAATACCAATATGCACAATTTGATTCTTCCTCTTCTCTTTTCTCCTTTTGCTTTCACCCATTTCAGGAAAACACATATATTTTGGAGAAAGGTGAGAATTACTAGTTCATTATGTAATCAGTGATCCGCTCTGTTGGTTAAGCTCTTGAGCGACATCACAGAGAAAGCAAAGAGATTAAAAAGATGGAAGGGACGACTTTCTTCATATTCAATCCCTTTTCTCTCAAGGATATAAACATCTGCTCAGAGGGTTTTAATTTTTCAAGGTCCAAGGTTGAACCTATGGTTAATAGCCAGATCAGGAAAATTTATCCCCCAAAATAGTGAAATATATTGCCAGTGCTGTTTTCAGCTCACTAACAGAGCTTAGATAACTGAAATTTTAACCTCATAAAAGTGGTCTCTAGGCTTCATTGTCTAAGGAACTGAGCTAAACAATAACAGATTTTACACATTTCAGAGTTTACAAATTTGAGCCAGGCAAGGTGCACAGGCATGCAATTCCAGACCCTGGGAAGCCTGAGGCAGGAGGATTGCAAGTTCAAAGACAGCAAATTAGTGAAGCCCTAAGCAATTTAATGAGAGACTCTCTCAAAATAAAAACTAAAAAAGGTCCAGGAATGAAGCTCAGTGGTTTAGCACCCCGGGTTCAAACTCTGGTACAAATAAATAAATAAATAAGAATCTATAAATTTGAGTTATAGTATTCAAATTTATCCTAGGACACAATATATCCAAATACCTACTTTGCTGGTAGCCACAATCTTTTTGTGGACTTGCAAATTAAGCATTAAAAATTGGGCAATTTATATATGCAGATATAGATAATTGGAATTTATAAAGAACAAAACAGATATTGAGAAAAGAGATAAACAAGCAATATGCTACATTAATTTTAAGTCTCTGCATATTAATTTCCTCAAACAATTGCATCTCTCATGCTTGCCTTAGTTTTGAACAAATTTTGATAAAGCATCTTTATTTAATAATATTTGATCATGCAACATTAAACACATTTTGTCTTAAATTTTCCTGGTAATAGACTGAAACCCCACTTTAAAGGATTTTTTTCTCAAGTCTTAGAGGCCTAGATTCCTGAACATTTATTAAAAAATGACAACCCAGAGGGAAATCTGTTAAATATTGCTGAATCAAGTTACTTTCTCAATTTGAAACCCTATTGATCCATTCTGGGATGCTTTCTTACAACTTCCACAGTCGGAGAAGAAATAATTGTCATCAAATCATATTCTTGGTTACACAGAACTGCTTAAAACTGAAAAATGGGGTTTGTTTCAGCTCATTTAAGAAAGACAATTGTCTTTTAAACCAATATATAAAGAGAAGTAGTTGATTATATATTAATATAATGTTTATTTTATTTTAATTTATATAAATTATATAAACTCTTTGGGGTGCTTATTACCCCTCTAATTCTCTATCTTCTTCACCTTTTCTTTCTACAGTCAGCCTCCAGACCTACAAAACTGCTAGTCATTTATTAATTTGGCTCCTGAATATCTTGGAATATGTTGTTTTTCTAAATGAAACAGCCTTCCTTTCTTCCCAAATTCTACACAAATCATTCTTGAGGACCAAAATCAAGGATTACCTTCTCATGAAAATATCTTATATTTCCTGAAATTGTAAAAGTCTTCAAGATATTATTTGCATAACTCTGCCAGTACTTATTGGGATATGTTGAGATCCCAGATGTGATTATTGTGTCTCTTAGTAGCTGTAACTTGCTTCAGCCAAGAGACAGCATCTGCTTTGTCTAACATGGACTAGAATGGAGTTGTAGAATGGAGTAAAATGGGGAATGAACAAATAAAAAAGCAGGGAGATGAACTTCAGTAACTCAGCACATTGCCAGATGAGTTAGTAGAACTCTAAAAAATAAAAACATAGCAACCTAAGAAGGAACCTCCTAAACAAGTAACTAAATCAATCAAATCAATTGGTTGCTATTACTGATTTCACATGCAGAGCAATTATTTCAGTTATTTTGAAGATCCAATCAATCTAATCACTGTTTTGGTCACTACATATTTCAGCTCTTGCTCTAGGATCAAAAGAGAAAGGGGAAGGTGAAGGTGCCTCCTGAGAACTGAAATTCCTACTGGAGAAGATATATGTTAATCAGACCATTAAGAATCATTAGAAAGTTGAAATAATTACTCCTTCTTCTTAGCAGTAAAATACAGTATACAGAGTACAGGTTTTGAAGTCAGATAGATATGTCTTCAGCTTCTTTACCCTTTAGAAGTGTGAATTTGAGGCTGGAGTGGTGGCTCAGTGGTTATAGTGCTTGCCTGGATTCAAACCCCAGCACCACATACGCAACGAAGTATTGGAGCAATGAAACCAAATGAAAAACTAAACAAAATCATTCTCTCTTTTTCTCTCTCTCTTAAAAAAAAAGTGTGACCTTGATATCTTTATCTTCTAAATGAGAAAACTTGATCAATTTATTAGCCCTGTTATTATTTTTTACTGTTAAAAGAATTTAATTATGTACCTTATGAGCAGGTGTAGAGGAATGGACTGAGACGGATAACAAGTGGATAACAAACATTTCCATGTCTCACATAAAGAAATTAATAAATATTAGTTTGTTCCTTTTATTACCACTTTTTCCCTTACACTTCTCATTTAATTTTGTCCTGTTTTGTCAAATTTTGTGAAAGTTGGAAATGTTTGATGGAGAGAGGACAGATGCCTCCAACCTTTCTTAACTCTGATAATGCAGCACAAGCTGAAATAGTGTAAGTGGACTGAATACTGATTAATGGGAAATTCCTTCCTTCTTTCTTTGTTTTTCTTTTCTCTCTTTTTCTTTTCTCCCTTTCTTCCTGTCTTCCCCCTTCTACCTTCTGCTCCCATTTTTGTCTATGAATATGTGAAAATCAAAGAGCTACAAACACATTGTAAAACTAAAAATACATCTTTATGAAAACTTTATCAATGAATGTTGGCTCTCATTTATCTGAAATCAATGAGTCATCACTTATCTTTATTTCTATACGAATTATTTTCCGTTACATAGTATTTAAAACCCATCACACACAGATTAAAACATTTTGTGTTCTCTCATCAAAAACATACTGAAGGCTGCATCTTTACAAGTCTGCTACTTTTGTATTCAGCTGGGTAAAAAAAATTGTATTAGTTAATTTGCTTAATTTTCTATAAACAAAACAATCAATTGATGGATGTGTTGTTCACTTTTAGCTCATTGTTTAAACATTAAGTAAGTAGATATAAATTAAACTATTCCACTGTAGCAGGCATGATACAGAGGCATTTTCAAGCACTGGCAGAGATTATCGCTGCTGAAGTGGACTTCTAAGGTATTAGACAAGTATTTGGTGGAGAGTGGTTAATAAACACTAATTAAGTCAGCTACAAAGAAACCCTGGGGGAAGATCAATATTATTAAGTGTTTAGACTGGCGCTTCACATTTACTGAATCTATATGCAATTGGGCAATCTGCAATTCCTACTTCACTTTCTTTCTTTCTCTTCTCCTTTTATTTAAACTGAATGTTGGCTTGCAGATCACACTCCTAATCATCTCTTGCTCTCTAAAAGAACTCATTTAAATAACTACACATATTTTATATATAACCTTGTCTGACTCTAAATTATTGAGCTTGGATTTATAAAAGTAATAAATCTGCTGGGATTCAAAATGTACATGAATAAGGCAAAAACAAGGGATTCACACTTGATCCTTAGAAGGTAAAACACAGTAAAATTGTACTAAACAGAAGAAGAAAGAATAATCCTGGTTTTAGTAATAATTTCCATGATCTAGAGCTAGGTGAGAGGTCACCATCAAAAGAAGTTGCCAAGTACACAGGATCTTAAGTATATTGTAAATATATGATTTTTTTTTAAAGAGAGAGAGACAGTGAGAGAGACAGAGAAAGGGAGAAACAGCTTTATTTAGTTTTTCACGTGGCCTTAGTTGCTCCAACACTTAGTTGTGTACGTGGTGCTGGGGTTTGAACCCGGGTCCTCTTGCTTGCCAGGCAAGCGCCGAAACCGCTGAGCCACCGCTCCAGCCCCAAATATATGATATTTTCAATCAATTATTGGTTACTTAAAGTGTCTGCTGGTTTATGTTGAATATAACAGCTAGAATAGATGGAACTCACTAAGTGGTAGGTGTGATATTAAGTGCTTTACATTTCGCCCTGTGGCTATTATTTGAAGTAGAGATTGTTGGTATTCTCATATTAACAGGGCTAATCTGCATGTCAGAGAGGTTTAATAATTACCAAATTTCAACCAGATATTTCATGATAGAATTGGTATCTGAACTCAGGCAAGAGATTGGAGAGTATACTCTACCTAAGACAATTTTCCATTTTGCTTGAAGTACTGAATTCTAATGGCACTAACGCTACATGACTGCAAACTCAGTGGAGAGGTGGTCAGCGGGCTTTCTGCAGATCTCAAGGCCAGGTAATTGAAGTGATTGCATAGGAAAAGGGAAGTATATGCATTATTTCACTTATTCCTTGAAATGTTATAAAATAAGTATTGCTTATTTTGAAGTTGAACACTTTTGTAACTTAGGAAATGAAAATTTCATAAATCAAGAAACTATAAAATTATGAAAGAAATCAGAAAAATACAAATTCCAACAGTAAATTAATTATTTTATGATCCTCAGATTATAAGAAAATAGATGTAATTACAATTATTGCTATGGACGTAGAAACTGTGATATATGTCCTTTCAAGTACTGCTAGTGAGAGTAGTGGGAGAATTATTAAATCCGGAAAACACAGAGGAAAATGAATTATCCATGATCTAGAAATTCTTATTTTGTGATAATGAGAAGTTAGAGTTGTCCAACCAAAGAGGACCAAAAGGAATATATGGTAGAGGGCATTATAGAATATCATTAAAAAGTTACAAATAAACTAGCATGTTCATATGTCTGCTTTGATAGATCTGAAAACCATTGCATGGTATGAGATAAAATACTTGCAAATCACATCTGACAAAGGATTTACTTCCATAACACACAGGACAACTTATATCATAATAACAGAAATAATCCTTTTCAAATGGGCTAAGGCTCTGCATATATGTGCATAATTGCATATATATGCATGATTGCATATATGCATGATTGTATGTATATATGCATGATTGCATATACATATGCTCTTCAGAGAAATAATACAAATGATCAATAAGGACATGAAATATAAATCAAAATCACAATGACATACATCTTCATACCTACTAAGCTGCAAATAATAGTAACAGAAGGCTGGGTTACAGCTAAGTGGTAGGGCACTTGTAGAGTATTAACTAGGCCCTGGGTTCAACCTCCAAAAAATAGATATGGTGAACCTGAAGCTTTTGTACATTAGTGGGATACTATAAACTGGTAGAGCCATTTTGGAAAACATTTTGGTGTTTACTGAAAGTGTTAAACAAATGTTGCCATAAGGCCCAGAAATATTACTCCTAGGTAGGTACATATAATGTATGCCCCTACAAAAAATAATACACAAATGTTTACTGAAGCATTACTATTAATAGCCAAAAAGTATAATCAATCTAAATTTCCACTGATAAGTAGATAAGCAAAATGGTTACAGTTATAATATTTACAAATGTTTACAATCCATATAATTGAACATTATTTCATCTATTAAAGTATTAATAATACTACAATATGAATAAACTTTGAAAAAATGAGGGATTAATAAAAAAACAAGGATATTGCATGATTTTATTACCATAAAATATTCCAAATACGGAAATTTATAGATAAAAAGTAGATTAGTTATCTTAGAGCTGGAGTGATGAGTTGTAAGAATGATGAGTAATATTAAAAAATGTGAGGTTTTTTTTTCCCAAGAGGATGAATTTTTTTAATTGTTTCTGGTGAAGGTTACACAACCCTATAAATATACTAAAAACTATCAAATTCTACATTTTAATTGGTGCACTGCATAGAATATGATTCGTAACTAAACATCTCTTCAATGTGCTACTTAAAGAAAAAGTAACCATACTACAAGCAGGCATGGTGAGTCATGTCTGTAACCCAGCTACTTGAGGCAGGAGAAACACAAGTTCAAGGCCAGCCAGGAAACTTAATGAGACCCTGTCTCAAAATAAAATTTAAAATCAGTCTAGGGATGTAACTCGGTGGTAGAACATTGCCCAGCATGCTCGAAGCCCTGGATAAAATCTTCTTCTTCGGTACAAAAAAAAGAAGAAAGAAAGAAAGAAAAAAAAGTGCTGAAGAATAATGTAAGCAAAATGCCAAAGTGAGCAGCTCCAAGCTCCTGTCCTCTAATAAAATGCTCCTATACTTTAGCAAAACATTTTGTAATTCTGAAAATTTAATTGGCAACCAACTCAATGCTGAATTTAAAAGGAAAATGTAGAGTTGTAGGAAGGATGTTTAGTATTTTTAATTGCTCCTACCCCACCCAACTGGTGGCAGTCTGCAGGAAGAGAGCCAGTGTTCTCACTGTGCGGATCTGGACTCCAGTCTGGGTGAAGCAGGCAAGACTTTATTTTCGAATACAGCATAATAATCCATTCCAACACATCTGGGAGATGCTTCAAGGACTCAAAACACTTATGTCTTTTATTTGAAAGAAGAAGCATATGCCTAAGACAAAGTATTCTAATTAAGGAATACAATAAATTATACCTAAGGTCTGTGGGGAAAACAAAAACAGAATTTTTTGGCAAATAACTACATTCAATGGGACTATGTGTTCAGGGAATTTTGAAAACCACGTACTAGGCTATGATGCATGATTAGGGGGAAAAAAACTTAAAAAACCAGTACCTCTGACTGAGAGCTAGACTCAATGAGACTATAGCTAAGGTTGAAAAAGAGCTCCGCCACAAAATTCGAAGTAAAGATTTCAGAAAGCTATTTTGGTTTTCTGTTTTGTTTTGCTTTAGTTTCTCATATCCAAGGACATTTCTGTGAAAACAGAACATAACTAAAAATCATAAAAGAAGAAACAGAGATCTTTTTGAGTACAGTGGGGAAAGTCAGTAGAGATAGTCTTCAACAATTAAAAAACAAAGGAGCAAACTGTAGAGAAGGGGCGTGAATGTGATAGAGTTATCACATTGAGTATTTAAATGTCCACTTTTAATGAAAAAATAAATAGGCATAAAAATAAACAGGAAAGTTTGGTTTATTCATATTTGATATAAAATACCCATGATGAAGTCTGGACATTAGAACAAGGCAAAAGATTTTATGATTATCATAAATACGCTCAAAGAGCAAAAGGAAAATATGGACAAAGAACCTAAAAGTAATCAGACAAATAATGTATAAACAAAATAGTATCAGCAAAGACATAAAAATTATGAAAGGAGCTCAACAGAAATTTAGGTACAGAATATAGAGTAAATGGAATAAGTTCACTAGAGAGCACGAGCAGCAGACTTGACAGGCAGATGACAGAATCAGGCAACATGTGATTAGGACAAAGATATTTTCCATCTTTGGGTGAAAAGAAAACAGTACAGAAAGTGAACACGACCTCAAAGGTACCATCAAATGGACTGATGTGTGCTTTATGGGAGTCAAATAAGAAGAGAGAAAGGGGCAGGAATCATATTTAGTATCAAATGGATGAAACCTTCCAAATTAAACTGAAATGTATAGTTACCCTAATTCTAAATTAATTCAAAGTTTGTACAAAAACTTGCCCTTTCAGTTTTCTGGTATTATCTCCATGAACTTTATTTTTACTCCATTCAACTACTCCAGTGACTTCACCAGAACCTTCCATATCAATTGCAATTGGTTTCTTTTCCCCCTTGAAATAAGCACTTCAGTTACCCACTTGCTCACTACACCTTCCATTCCTTATGGCTAACTTACTCAGTTACTCCTAGTACAGTTATTCCCCAAGTCCCCAACCTCATCAAGACCTGACTTCTGGCTTCTTCAACATTTTTTTTCTCTTTTAGTGATATTAGAGAACATGATGCTGGAGGACAAACTTCGGGTCTTGCTTGTACTACATCCCTGAACCACTACTACAGCACCTGAACCACCACCTTCCTAAGATAAGGTCTCGCTGTGTTGCCAGATAAACTTGAACTCATGATTCCCCTTCTTAGCCTCCAAAGTAGTTGGGACTACAAGCATGCAGATCATGTCCAGCTCACCCACATTATTTATCATTGATTCTTTCCTGTCTTTCTCTCCTTCTTGCTTTGATTCTACACTCAGTTCAACTCTATGTTTTGCTGTCCTTCTCTAATATTCTAGTTTTCCAAAATCCAACCTTTTCTTAAAACACTGCCTTGGCTGCTCTTGGCTACCAATACCATGTATATTAGCATATTTCTTTACAGGTGCTACTTTGATATCACTATGAATATGGACTTATACTAAATTAAAGAAACATTTTCCATATTTCCTTAGTCAGTTATTCTTCATTCTTCATGAACACAATATTTTCCTCAGACTGTCTTTCTTCTTCACATATTTTTAATACAGTCAATCCTCTCCTCATTTCTGTTAGGAATCTCAGCTCTTACATCACAGAACAAAAAGAGGAAGAGACAAATGAGTTAGATAAAATATTCTCACATTTTTCACTATAAATTCTATGAGATTGCTTCCACCTGTATTCATTCTTTACTTTTTTTTTTTTTTTTGCCATAGATGGTAGTTACATGTCCCTTTTTAAAGCTAACTGCATTCTAAACCATGGTTTACATGTTCAAACATATTATTTTTCAGCTATTAATTACCCTTTCCATGTTTTTAATCTGTCATTTGGTGGTAGTCCTTTTACATTAACACTTTGATATATTCAGATATTCAGATATTTCCTATAACTTTTCTTTTTTTTTTTTTTTGAGAAGGAGTCTCAGTGTGTTGTTTAGGCAGATCCTTCTATCTCAACCCATCTCAATCTGGGATTACAAGCATGTGCCACATGCCTAGCTGTATTTTCTACTCTTAATAAATCTCCCTGAATCTCTTATCCAAGATTCTTGCCTCAGCTAACAACCTATCCCCTCTCTTTCCAAGTGTAAAATTTCTCAATGGATTAGCCTTACACATCTCTTTTTCCTTACCCCTATCATCTCCTTGTGGACTCAAAAGGATATTATTTTCCTTTCTGCATACTCCAGATCTATTGTCACTGAAACATGTTTTTAAATTTAGCAGACATTTAACACACTTTATGCTACTTAACTCTCTGCAGTATTCGCAGTCTCACTTTAAAACAGTTTCTTTCCTCTGCTTCCATGACACCCATGTTACTGGTGCTCTCAAAATCTTTTCTTCCTCTTTTCTTTCTATTTTTTAAATATTGAGAATAAAAAGGATGAATTTCTAGACATTTCTCTTCTTGCATTCAATAGCAGTGATCCTCATATGTTGTGTTGACATTTGCATATAAGTTATGCCTTGGTTGATAGCACATTAGTGACAGTAACTGATCTTTAAATATCTTATCAATGGCAATGTTAAAAGGCAGTTTTATCATCAGTCGAGGTGACAACAACTGAGATCAAAAAGAAATTCCCTTCAACAGAATTGTTGCAGGCAGATAGAATAAGGAGAAAATAATTGGTTTTGAAATCCAGGTTCAAGAGGCACATGGATAATTTCATTCACTTTAAGGTGACAACTTGTAGACCTGCAGATGGATCTACGGAAATTAATAGAAAATTTGCGAAGGAGACTTCTGCTTCTCAAGAAGGTGGTGAAGGTTCAGATCACCTCAAAATATGCTTTTCTAGCACATTAACTATTTTGAATTAATGGCTTTTGAAAAATAGCCAATGCAAGAAGAATACTGTGATTCCCTTATTTTTCTTAAAAAATAGGTGATGAAATTGCTATGTAAGATCTGCTTTTATTATTCAAGGAAGAAAGAAATATCATCATCAAGGATGGGATGGTGAGATAGATTTGTTTTTACAAATAGACCTTGTAAATAATTCTTATAATAATTCATATCCCTTTGCCATACCCCATGCATACATATTTTCATTATTATTCTACTTTTTCAACCTAATATGAAAGTATTTAGGTTCTGTCAATTCTTGTATTTTCATTTCCTTATGAACATTCATGTATCATGTAAGATAATTCAATGGTATATGGTTTCCTCTTGTTAATATATCTTATATAAAAATTAATTCTCAGGTCCAACTAAAGACTCTAAGAGGGTTAGAGGTAAAGTTTTGCCTTCATTGCAGTAGTAAATAGAATTTTCAATTTGGATCTCCATTAAGGCTGATAGTATGGAACATATTTATGGAACATAGGGTTGAATAAGTGTCTTATAAAGAGAAAGTACTTTTGGGCAGGTGGTATTAAGCAATGGAAATAAATGTCAAGATAAACTCCACTCTTTCTCTGCTATAATTCTCATTTAAAAGCTGGCTCTATTTTAGAGGAGATATTTAATATTTACCCCTTTCTCAGTCCTATTCTATAAATAATTACACACTTTACCTACTGCGGCCTCCTGGACTACTGCCATGGCAGAAAATCAAGTTTTCGTTACTTCTTAACCTTGTGTAAAGCTACCAATGCACATAAATGTTTAATGAAGAATTGAAGATATAAATACTAAGGAAAGGGAAAGGAATGGGTGTGAGACTCAGGAGATAGGAAAGAAAAGAGGAGCACAGAAACTATGAAAACAATAGGGCATTGAACAAATAAAGTGGCCCTCACTGATATACATTTCGAAAAGCCTGAAGATTTAGAGCTCTGAATTGTTAGTAAAATTGCTTAAATACTCTTAAATACAATACTTAAATCCAATACTCCATACATACAAGGTATTAAAAAGTAATCTAAATCCAAAATGAGAGTAGTATTTGCCCTTAATACTATTGGATTGAATTGTCTTTTGACATACTACTCTGTCACTTTGTAAATTTAATGAAAATTGTGCAATACTTGTGGGATTTGGAAGGGTTCAGAGTGAATTCTAATGGAATTCTATGAAAGACAGGCATTTTATTACTTAAGAGTTACATGTCCATTTTTCCCAGAGAACCAACTTAAAAGTTCTAAACACAAATAAGAGACTTGCTATAGAGTGTTAAAGTTTAAAATGCATTTCAAATCTCCTTAGCACTTAAAATATACGTATAAAGGAAAATAAGTTATGACTGCAAAAATGATCATTTAATTTTAAGGCCATTTAAAGGTCCTCAGTACATGTTTGGTTCATATATCTACAAATATATCAGTGTGTATTTATGTAAAATATCAGATCTTTTCAAATATGCTGTATAGAACTTGAATAAAATTTTACATATATGAGCAACTCTTCTAATTGTTTAGCATAAAAAGAAACTACAGAGTTGTCATCAATAATCATAAACCCTTTGAACAGACATTATAATATCTTAGTTTTCTATTTTGCTAACATTTTGTTTATAATTAATTTCTAATTTATAGATTTATGTTTTTATTTCATTTTTAATATGTTTTGTTTAAGTTTATTTACAGTATTTTTCTATTTCCAACTACTTAAGTTGGCTCCTCAAGTAAGTACATTTCGGTAACCATCATTCTACTCTGCTTCTGTGTCTGCAGCATTGTTAGATTTAATGCATCCATAAATTAAGCAATATTTGTCTTTCTGTGCTTGGATTCTATGTCCTCCAGGTGTATCCATGCTTTTACCAATGAGAGGATTCTCTTCTTTTCAAAGGTCAAATAACATTCCAATGTGTGTGCATACGTGTGTGTGTGTGTGTGTGTGTGTGTGTGTGTGGGTGCCTCATGCCTTAACTTATTAAACTACTGATGCTATAATTTTCTTGTACCAATTATTTTATACATTGAAATAATGCCTTTTACTGTCCATTACCTTGCAATTTTTATGAATCAATTTTGATTTTTCCATTACATGCTTTTCCACATCTATTGTCCTTAATACATTGGTTTCTAGTGCAGAGTTTTTCACTGTTTCGATGTTATTGGGCTTAGTTATGATATATTATTCTCACTAAAAATGATTGTATCTGTATTGTCAAAATTAACTTAAATAAAATTAGTCTTAACTTTTTATTTTTTCTGTACATCTTTGATTGACTTTAGAATAAATATTAGGTAAATTTCATAAAAAGAGCTGGCCTGTCTGCTGATTATTTTTGGTGTTTTTCTTTCTGAAAGATCATTAAAGTGGAGACATGCCTGGAAGCATAGTCATATATTAATTTATGCAAGAAACTCTATCAAAGTGTTTCATATTTCCTAGGGGTCATATGGATTCCAATTGTTCTAACTAAGATTTATCATAATTTCATTGTACTCCATATCAGACCCTACAAATAGCTTAAAAGTACTCAGGGCATTCACATCTGTTGTTGTTTTTCCAACAGAGAGATGTGAGAACTTATCAGCTCAAAGGTGGTGATTTGGTTGCCGGATCTTGGATACAGCAAAACATACAATTTCCTAGCTTACTGTGTCAACTAGTATCTTGAAATATAATTGTAAATTTAATTACAGTATAACATGTACCCCAAGGAAAATATTTGTCAGGAGTGTTACATAACCCATCCATAAAAGTGCAAGAATTGAATCCAGTTGACTCCAATGCCACTCCTCTTTCCTTTGTGCCCTGTCATCTCTATTGATCATATATCTATTCATTCATTAATCCCTCAATCCAATCAATGTATTGGCAATGTACAGAGGCTAGATACAAAGATGAGCAGTAGACCTATCATCAATTTATTGATCCAGCAAAAAACCCAACAATTACAAAAGCATTTGAATTTACTGAGTAAATATTATGACAGAAGAAGTGCAGGGGCCTCAATCCACATTCAGGAAGTCAACTGAGCCAGTACTGGGAGAGTGAGAATCAAGGAAATTAAATATGAAAGCAAGGTGTTCAAGACACCATCTAAGAAGTTGCACTGGATGTTCTTAATGTTCTTACAAATTATGAATGTTTGCTTAAGGTTCAATGAATCATGTCTCTATGCATGAACTCAATTACAATATACACTAAATTGTTTTAATTCCCCATGGGAGTTTTTTCATTACCTTGGCATTGGAGAGCAACTGCACTGAAATTTAGCTATATCAATAAGTCGAAGTATTTTTTTTAAGAGTGAGTTAGGCAGAGAAAGATAGAATCAATTTTTTCATCTATCTGTAGTTTCTCTGACACTTAGTTGTGTATGTGGTGCTGGGGTTTGAATCCAGGTCCTTACAAGTGCCAAGTGCTCCAACCATTGAGCTACCACAGCCTATAGCCAAGGTATTCTTTTGGTATTCTTATTTTTTTTAAGAGAGAGGGACAGTGAGAGAGTGAGAGGAGAGAGAGAGAGAGAGAATGAAACAATTTTTATTTAGTTTTTCATGTGACTTTCGTTGCTCCAAGACATTGTTGTGTACCTGTTGCTGGGGTTTGAACTTGTGTAATCAGGCATGCTGGGCAAGTGCCATAACCACTGAGCCACTTCTCCAGCCCTAGCCAAGGCATTCTTAATAGTTACATTACTCCCAAGGTTTCTGAGCCACAAGAGGTGCAACCTTTTTCTAAGTGCCTTAAAATTTACTTTTTGAAATAAAATAAGCATAAAGGAGCTCACTATCACTTCAAAGCTAGGATGGAAATTACAGCAACAGGAATAAATCACAACATAAACACACTGGCTCAGTAAAATGGATCCTAGAAAAAGGAAATTTGAAGTGAATAGGCATTATATTGTCTCTACTTTTATTAGTTTTTAATTTACAGGATTTGGGTTCCCCAAGAAATACTCTTTTACATAGATATATTTAGGGGGATTGTAGTTGTAGAATTACAGATTAAGATATATATTAGGTACAGAAAGAGATAGAACTACAATGGAAGTCAAGTTGAAAGTAGGGAGATATTTGTGCTGGCAAAAATCACACTAGGTGGGTTTCACTCTGTGTGTATGACTTCACTATGGGACAAATTTTCAGGGCTCTCCTAGAACACCACCACAACCGAAAGACTTAAACCACAGAGATTTAGTGTCTCATTGTACTGCAGATGGAAGGGAGGAGAAAGTGGTATTGGCAGAGCCCAGAGGCTATGACTTCCAAGTTGGAATCATAGCAGGCTTCTCTGTCTGGAGCTGGTGCCAGGAGGAAGATTCAGTGATTACTGGAGACACCATCTGAATTAAGGTGTCAGCAGAGTCGCTTTCTTCCATTGGCTGTGAGAAAATCCGTCCCATACTAATTTCTCAGGTTTGCTCATAATTCTTTATAGTTCTTGGTCTGCAGATGTTCGCCCCATTTTCTGCCTTCATAGTCTTCTCCCTGTGTGTTCCTCCTTGTGTCCAAATCTTCCCCATCCTTTTTTTTTTTTTTCTTAGTACCAGGAATTAAACCAAGGCACACTTTACCACTGAGCCACATCCCCAGTCCCATTTATTTTATTTTATTTTTTTATTTTTTTGTTTTGAGAGAGAGTCTTGCAAAGTTGCTAAGGACCATGTTAAGTGAAATTCAAAGCTGACTTTGAATTTCTGATCCTCCTAAGCTACAGGAATCTAGGTGGTGTGTGCCACCAGGCCCAGCTCAAATTTCCCCATTTATAAAGTACACAATCATATTGGAGTAGGAGCCATCTGAACTATCTAATCTTAAATTAATCATCTGAAGAGAATCTATTTCCAACTAAGTTCATGGTCAGAGGTACTTGGAGTTAAAGCAAACATCTTTCAGGATGTAACTGTGGAATAATCTGCATGTGACTAATGTGAATGTCACACAGATATATGCTAGTATCTATTAAGTCTCCAATCAATATATGCAGAAATTTACATATTTATGAATAGCTTGCATTTATTAATATGAAGAACACATACTTGATGATAGAATTACAAATTGAAAAAGCAGAAAAATGAAAAACTATTGCAATGAGAAATGAATTATATTTTCACTTTATAGAACTGTGATATGTATTTTCCTTTTTATTGTTTTTACTTTGTCACTAAATTAACATAGACTCAAGAGATGTCACACTAATTGGAATAACTCTGAATATTGTGTAGAAAAAGGTCACAATCAAAGCAGACCATATTATTCTTGATCCTGGTCACATTGTAACATCATAGGTTTCAAACTGGACTTAAAAAGTGTAAACTTTATAAGTCAATTGAGTAGGATTTATTTTAAAATAAGATGATTTCTAAACATCATTTGTCAGATGCATAAAAGTTAAAAGAAAGCCCCTCCTCACTTACCCACACCCACACTCAAAATAAGAAACAATAAACAACTTTTTTGATGTTAAATGAATAAAATGTTTAAAATATATTACCTTTATTATAACTAAGAGAAAGGTTAATTAAAATAGAACATACGAAATTAAAATTGGTTAATAGAATGAAAAATCTTACATCCTATGTAGAAAAGCAAGACTGAAGTCTATTGACACAGAATAGTTTTCCCACATGTATTAAATTTTAGATAAAACTTTGGTATTATAGTACCAGATTTATGAAGATTTTACCTACATTAATGTTACAAAAACTTGACTCTCCCAATATTCTTCCCCTCTCACAATACCTCTTATTTGAAATTTTGGAACTCTCCTGGGATAATTCTTTTGAATTGTTCTTTGTTCTTGTTCCCTGTATGATAGAGGGTAATAATTTTTTGTTAATTATTATTAAGAATCTCAGCCAGAGTCCTACCAAGAATGTAAAAACTGAAACTATTCCATTAAACAAAATCTAATAAGAGAAGTACTCACAGAGTTAATGGATAAGACAATCAGAAAATGTGAGAGAACACTAAGATTTGTGATAATAGGAAGGTGCTGATAGAAAATTCTGAGTTGGAGGGAAGGGAAGAGAAAGTGGTATTGGCAGAGCTCAGAGGCCATGACTTCCCAGTTGAAATCATTGCAGATCTCTGCCTGGAGCTAGTGCCAGGAGGAAGATGCATCGGTTACTAGAGACACCATCTGAGACTAGGAGAGAAAATGAGAAAGACCATGCATTCCCTTTCCTGATTACCTCTAATGCCCTATCTGCTACTGACTGAAACCAGTGGACATGAAGTCAATATGGTCAAGCCAAACAGAAGAGCCTAACACTGAAAGGTTTTGAAGGAGAAAATTTGGTATGTCACCAATAAGAAAACTGAGAGGTATCAATCAATAAAGCAAAAGCAAGACATCTCTACAATTGTCAAAACTAGGGAACTAATGAAAAAAGTGATGCTACCAGAACCCAGAAGCCAGGGCATTCTGGAAGAAGTAAAAACAATGAGGGTGACTCAGATTGCTTTTTCCATAGGGTGAGTAATAAGACGTATTTTACTTTTGCTCTACTTCATTTCCTCCAGGCTAATGCTGATACTATCTGCACCCTTTAACTGTCTATTTTTCACTCCCACCAGCTGAAGGGAATAACCTGTAATTCACTTTTGTGGATGTTATTTATGCTTTCCATGATTCTCTAGTTGTGATATCTTAATAGCTCCATTGTTATGAGAAGGGTCATAGAAATTTAACAACAACAACAACAAAAAATGCCTATGCTGTTTTTTTGCCTTCAGAATCATTTCTCAACATGCTTTTATTCCTTATTAAGATTTTAAACCATTTAAAATGTATTTATTGGTAGTATCTAAATTAGTTTCATTATATGTTATTTCCCTAATCCTTTTAATATCATTCTTTTATTGGTGATACCTGCTGACTCTTTCTGACTCTTTTATGGAATTCTCCTAGTGGCTTTAATCATTTTCATCTATGTACTCACATTTTTATATCTGCACACAGTGAGACCATTGTAACCTGCTGAAGACATCTCTGGACAGCAGGTGTTTTCTCAGGTTCATTACAAGTTTTAAATGATTTTCACAATTTCATATTTCTTGACATGTGGTTCTTAGATCGTATATTCACTACAAAGTCAAGTCCTACAACACCTGGAAGGACTAAACCACTGTATCACAAGTTCTCCATAAATTAATTTCCTACCTGATGCTAAAATGGAGACAAAAACAACTCCTTATTGATTTCTTATGCTGACCGACTTCTAGAGTCCCAGGTTTATTCTGGGACACCACTGCTAATTCCTTCCTCATACAAAATTGAGGCCTTATTTCTTCCCCTCTCCACCATACTAAATCCAGATCATTATTTCAGGGTCTTCTTTGGAGTTTTATGTCTTTATTTATGATACAGCAGAATTTTCCTTATAGTTTAGGTCAGCTGTATAGTTATATGAATATTTGTTACATTTTATCTAGTAATTCTTTATATTTTTCAATAACAGTGTTTTTTTTTTTATTATTTTTTAGTTCAACCAGCTATGGATAAAGGAAGACCGTCCATGAAGAGAGGTTTCCGTTTCCAGACGCTGACTTCTTCATTCTTCTAAAGCTTGTCTACTTCAGATCACTTTAGTGGTTCTCAGTTTCCAGTACCCTTTAAGAAGTGACTATTCAGATTCTTTTATCTTTTTCATTTTTAGTGCTAGGGATTGAGTCTAGAGGCACTTAACCACTGATCTGCATCCCCAGACTTTTATTTTTATTTTTTTTAATTTTTAGCCAAAGCCATACTAAGTTGCTCAGCATCTCCTTTAAGTGGCTGAGGCTGGCTTTGAACTTGAGATTCTCCTGTCTCAGGCTCTGGTGCTGCGGGGATTACAGTCATGAACCACTGTTCCAGCTCAGACTATTTCTTTTTGAGTGAGCTTTGGTAATTTGTATCTTTCAAATGATCTGTCCATTTTGCACATTGCCAAATTTATTGGCACAAAGTAACCCATAATATTCCTTTATCTTAATATCTATATCTTACTTCTGCCTGAAAAACACCCTGTCATAATTCCTCAGCAAAAGACTCCTGGTGATTAGCTCACATGCCTTCATTATTTCTGAAAAAAATTTATTTAACTGTATGTGTAGAATTCTAGTTCGACATGTAGTACTTTCAGTAGTACTTTCAGTAATTAAAAATATTTGCTATGTTTTCTGACATGCATTATTTTTTAAAGTAAATCTACTATTTTCAATGTTTCTTTTCCTATATAAGTGACACATTTTCTCCTCTGGCTACATTTTTAAAAGTTTTATTTTTACCAATTTATTTATTATGATGTCACTTGGTGTATTTATCTCTATGTTTTTTATACTTAGAATTTCTTGAGTTTCCTGTATCTGTTGGCCTATAGTTTTTAATCTCTGTAGTTTTCCAGCCATTGTTCTTTCATATATTTTTTTCCATCTTCCCTCTATTCCCCTTCAAAGACTAACTGCAAGTGTTATGACACTTGAATTGTGGTATACAGTCAAATACTGATCAGGGCACATATATGGGAAACTTCCAATGCCAGGGAAAAAAGATACCCAAGAGACACAAACTTAAGCTAACACAGGATCAGCAGTAAATACTATTCACAACAGCCAAAGTGGGAAACCTCAAAATGGTATTACTACTCTACTACATTAATCTTGAAATATTATCTCCATGCTAACTCTAAATGACATGTCTTCTAAGTCTGTTCTTTTTTTATCATTTGTCTCTTTATATTTTCCTCTAAATTTTTGTATTTACTGAAATTTATCTTCCACAGAAATTACTCACAATTCAACAAGATAAATTTTGTTTCCTCCAGTATAAATTTCAATTTTATTCTTGAATTTTTATTTTCTTATCAAATATCCTTGTGTATATCCTTTTTCATAAAATATTCTTACCCTTTTTCTCTTCTACTTTTAAGTTATTTAACTTTATTGTATTCTCAGAAGCTGAGCTTTTGTTTCTTTACTAAATGTTAATATTACATAGTATTTCAGTACATTATTTTTGGAGTTTGTTTCTCAATAAATATCAATAAAATAATTTTAGATGGTTACTCAAATATAAAATAAATATTCAAAGTGAAACAATTAAGTGATTAAATAAATTAATATGTGATAGAGAAGATGCAGATTTTATATCTCCTATGCAAATTTCCAAATAATTACCTAGGTAGATCATTTTCAAGGGAGGAAATAACTTCCCATCTTTTAAATGTGCACTGGGCATAGTTACTCTCTTCTGAAGAATACAGTATGGAAATGAAGGGTAGACAGTAAACTTCATGGTGAGAAAATTAGTCACCATCAATATGAGAAATTTTGTTGTAGATGGTACCCTTGGTATAATGTAATAAATGTGGGATTTTTAATTCAGTGTATTTCCTTACCCAAGTAATAAAAATTAAAGATTCAACAGACTGAAATCAAAAGACAAAAGTTTCCACACAATAAAAAGTTATTTTTACCAATTATCTTTACTGTACCAACTGGTAGTTTTTTTTTTTAATTTGTTCAACATAGTCTTACATATTGGAGGGAACCATTGTTACATATTCATGCATACATAGATATTGACAAAGCTGTTTAAGGCTGATTGTATTCTAAGATCTTACCCCCTTCATCCATTCCCCCATCTCACATCTCCTCTGTAATACCCCCATGCTATAATTGGAAATTAGCATATACTTGTATATTAATTTTTGAAATTTCTGAGTTTCTTTTTCTGATGTGTACAGTTAGGCTTTTTGTGAGAGTCAAGTGTTCCCAGCTGTACTGATAGTTTCCCTTATCCCTCTTTTCCTCCCTGTCTCCCTACCTTCTCCTCCTGCCCTCAGAGTTATGGTTCCTCCAGGTTATGTAAAATTTCAATTTTGGTGAGTTTATTACTTACCCTTAGCTAACTTTCATCCTATCTTAGAGTTTACTCTAGCTTCCACATATGAGAGAAAACATTTAGCCCTTTAAGTCTCTGTGTTTGGGATATTTCATTTGGCATAATTTTGCCCGTTTCCATTCATTTGGCTATAAATGCCATGATATCATTCTCTCTAATAACAGAGTAGAACCCCATTGTGTGTGTACACACACACACACAGTTTTTGAATCCATTCATCCACTGAGGTATATCTGGTTTGGTTCCATATTATAGCTATTGAAAATTGAGCAGCTATTAATATTAATGTATCTGTATCTCTGTAGTGTGCTGATTCTAGCTCTGTTGGGAAAATACCCAGGAGTGGGATAGCTGGGTGCTATGGTAATTCCATTCATAGTTTTTTGGGGAGTCACCACACTGCCTTCCAGAGCAGCTGTACAAGTTTGCAGTCTCACCAACAGTGTGTTAGTGTCCCTTTCTCCCCACAACTCTTCCAGGGTCTCTTGTTGTTCATACTCTTCATGTTTTGCCATTCTAACTGGAGTGAGGTGATATCTCATTGAAGTTTTGATTTGCAGTTCTCTGATTGGTAGTGATATAAAACATTTTCTCATATAATTATTGGCCTTTTGGACTTCCTGTATTGAGAAGTTTCTGTTTAATTCCATGCCCATTTATTGATTGGATTGTTTATGTTTTTGGTGTTCAGTTTTTTGAGTTCTTTGTATATTCTAGATATTAGTTCCTTATCTGAGACATAGCAGGCAATGATTTGCTCTGATTCCATAGGTTCTCTCTTGACACTCTTGACTAATTCTTCAGCTATGCAGAAGCTTTTCAGTGTAATGGCATCCCTCTCATCGATTCTTGCCTGTAATTCTTGCACTATGGGAGTCTTGTTAAGGAAGGAGGTGCCTACACTGATGCGGTGGAGTTTGATTCTATTTTTCTTGTAATAATTGTATTCTTGTTGGTTTAATTCCTAATTCTTGGATCCATTTTTATTTCATTTTTGTGCAGGGTAAGAGATAAGGATCTAATTTCAATTGTCTGCTATGCTGTTTGTCCAGTATCATCTGTTGAACAGGCTGTCTCCATGCTATATTTTTGCTCCCTTTGTCAAACACCAGGTGGTTAAAGACTAGTGGGTTTTGTCTCAAAATCTTCTGTTCTATTCCATTGGTCTTCACGTTCATTTTGATGCCAACACCATGCTGTTTTAGTTATTACAGGTCTACAGTATAATTTCAGGTCAGGTATTTTGACCCCTCCTTTTTGTCGTTCTTGATTAGTAGTGATTTAACTATCCTGGGACTCTTGCTATTCCAAATGAATATGAGAATTGCTTTTCCTATATCCATGAAGAACATCATTGGTATACTGATGGGGATCACATTGAATTGTACATGACTTTTGGCAGAATTGTCATTTTAATTATATTGATTCTGCCTAACCAAGAGTGTTTTTGAACTAAGAAATCTAACCGTATCCTTGACAAAGGTACAGAAATATGCAAGTCATTTAAAATTTAGCAAAAGTGTTAGGACAACATGCAAATAAGCTATCAATAAATAAGAAAAAGATTTTAAACTATGTAAATCCACATGAAACATAGCATTACAATATAGCTGATGCATAATGTGTATTAAATGTAAGTATTTGATTACATGAACAATATTTTGCAATGGACTCCCAAAATTGAGAATTTAAGTGAATATGTATATGGGGATAAAAAGAAAACTTAGAAACAATATTTTTAAATGACTGTGGTGATGAATACATGTAATTCCAGATACTTGGTAGGCTGAATCCAGAGGATCATAAGACCCTGTCTCAAAATAAAAAATAAAAGGGGGTAGGGGCACATTTGTTGTAGAGCACCTTGGGTTCAGTCTCTAATACTAAAAGAAGAAATGTTTGAAGAAAAATTGATATTCTGTCAGAAATGAAGGCAAAATTACAAATTGCCCATGGCCTAATAGATTTAATTTATAGAGCCATAACTGACACTGGAAAACAAAAGTGCACTTCCAAGAGAACAAATATGTTATAAATAGGAAACTCAAAAGGAATAGAAAGAAAGTGATAGCTATAGGAAATAGGCAAAGCAGATCTAATATACATTGAATTAGAGTATATAAAAATCAGAAAACAATTTAAGAAAACAAATATTTAAAATTGCAATGCAAGAAAAATTTCTAGAAAGGAAAACTGCATCCAAATGCAAGAAGAAGCAAAGCAAACATTAGAATATTAAAAAGGCCCACTCTATGCATTTTTGTGGACATCTATTGGAATGAACTAGATAGAGCTCATTAGGATTAAAATTTAACCAGATATAATAATTAATTAGCTACAGAAATTCTGAAATATATTCAAAATAATTTATCAGATTGAGAAATAAATAAGATTTACTCCATGTTCTTTAATACTCAGTGCATCATTTAATGATATTATTGTTTTTCATTCATAGACCAAACTTTTATCATAGACCCTTTTGGGGGGCATTTACTCCTTTCTGTCATTTGAAGATACTTGATATCTTTTTAGAACTGGGATTGAAAAATATTTTAACTTTCCCAGTGAAGAAATAGTAATAGGGGTCTGGAGAGTGGTGGCTCGGCAGTTATGGCGCTTGCCTGGCATGCACAAGTCCATGAAATCTCAGAGCAAAGAAAGTCATGTGAAAATTTTAAATAAAAATTGAATCACTTTTTATTTTAATTTTTTACATGGATTTCCTTGCTCTGATACTTTGTTGTGTACATGGTGCTGGGGTTTCAACTCCTGTCTTTGCACATGCCAGGCAAGTGCAGTAACTGCTGAGCCACCATTCCAGCCCCTGTCCCTCTCTCTTTAAAAAGAAGAAGAAATACTAATAGACAAATGATAGACATTTGATAATAAATCGGTGATAGGTAATAAACATGTGAAATAAATTATAAATTATATATGTACATGTATTGGTTAAAAGTTACAATACATTCAAGAATTTTTTAAGGATTTTGGTATACAAATTTACTAACATCAAAATTTAAGTATATGAGTTTGAGACACTAACCACACATTTACTTGAAGCAGAATTTAATCCTCTAAATTCACAATATGACTTCAATATTTTCTAGCACATAACAGTTAATAAACATCTTGAAGAACAAAAGATTTTGAGAGAGAGACTTGGAAAAAGAATTAAGTTCAGAATTCACATGTAACAACAGTGAAAAGTGAACACTTCAGCCAAACTTGAAATTAAACAGTTACAAAACTCCATAGAAAGATTGTGATTTTCATAAATTATACTAGGTAAGATTCTAATCATCATAATTATATGAAATGACCCCTAACCAAAATTTAAGAATAATCAAAGTTATTAATAATTATGATTATTCTTAGCAAAAATTAAGAATAATCATTCAGTATGATTAGGTTAGGCCACAATAAAATGCTAAAGCACAGTATGTGAAAAACAAAAAATTTCTAAATTTTGCTCATACTGAATATTGGAAACTTATTATATGTAATAATATTGTACCAAAGAAAACTGACTTTCAATATAATACCAATACCTGCCCCATTCAAATATGTGTAGCTTTTTATCTGGTTGTCATTAATAAATTAATATTCAAGAAGAAAACAACTGTGACAATTTTTTTTTTCAATATAAACTTAACATTTAAAATTGTACTACTTACATGTTACTTTCTAAGAACCTGGATCTAGGTAATACTAGAAATGCATTAGCAGTACATTTTCAAAGACTAAAATGATTTAGAAAAGTCTAGAAAAACTTTAATAACACCATTCATTGTTTACTAATTTAATTCTTCTAAATTTTACAGAATTCATCAATTTCAATCATCTTTGTGTGTTCTTTGTTAAAAAAAACTCTCTTTGACAATATAATAATATAATAGTGTTTTCTTCACAAAATGTTGAAAACAAATTTGTTTTATTTTGAAAAAGGGTCTTGCTAAGTTGCTTAGGGCCTTGCTAAGAACCTGAGCCTGGCCTCAAACTTGAAATCCTCCTGCTTCATCCTCCTGAGACTAGCGTGTGTCCTGGCGTGTGTCACCTTGCACAGCTATTCAAGCATTTTTAGAAGGCCTATATTATTAAATGTAGCACCTAAGCAAATATAAATAACAGAAATTTGGAGGAACTATACAACAATGTAAGAAACAGGATAAAATAATTTTAATGAAATTAGAAATATCATTCTTTATGAAATTAGAAAAGGCAATGCACATATAAAACATGTAAGCATAGTATTAAAGGTAAATATCCAGAAAGAAAAAAAGAGAATAGAAATAAAAATTCAATGTAAATGTCAGAAACTAAATTTATTGAAACTACCCAGGAACACAAACAAACTAATAAAAGTCAAATTAGTTTTGAAAAATACAATTAATCTGGGAAATTAAGTAAACAGAAATTTTAAAAGGAAAAAATTGAGTGAGAAAATACATAAAATTATGAAAGACAATGGCAAAAGAATGAAAAGTGTCATTAGAAGGGAAGGGAAAGAGAAGTTAGATTCAAATTGGCAAAGATAATAACAAATATAGTAAAAGAAGAGTCCTACAAAAGTCACATTTCAAAATTCAGAGACAAAGAAAAGGCACTAAGAACTTTCAGAATTAAAAAAACAATCAGTTTCAATACAAATGGAGATCTAATGTTGTTATGGATAAGATGTCTAATGTTCCCCAAACATCATTTGTTGAAGACTGTCACCAACCTATTGTATTGTTGGGGAGTATTGACATATAGAGGTGAAGCTAATAGGAGACCACTGGTTCATTGAAGGCATGACATCCAAATGGATTTGGGGTCTCTGGTGGCCCCTCCCCCCAACACCTCCTTTTATTTATTTTTGTTTTTAAATTTTCTATCTTGTTCCTGATCACCACAAGCTAAGCAGCTTTGTTCTACCACAGGCTCTGGCCTGATATTCCTTTTTGCCACAAGATTTCTGCCCCCAGTATAGAGCCAATTAACTGTGATCTAAAATTTCTAAAACCATGAATCTAAATAAATCTTTCCTATTTATAGGTTGGATAACTCAGTTATTTTGTCACAACACTGGAAAGCTAACTAACAAAAAATATTGTATTTTCCAAACAACACTGAAAACATTGGAGTATCACCTGTAAAAACTGATGCAAAATTATTTCCAAACAGAATTTCAACCACAACAAAATTATCAATCCATTCTGCTCACGTTATAAACATATGACACTGTACACCCTCTCAAAATTTATCTTTATTACATCTTTTCCTGATAGCAAAGAAGATATGAGTGTATGAAAAAAAAAGAATTTAAAAAGAGAAAAATGTATGTTTCGGAACCTAGAGAATCCAAAATAGGCAAGTGAAAGAAATTGGCAGGGTGATAAAGAATAAAATGTCCTAAAGTCATACTTTCAGAACAGGTCTTGAAGTAATCAGTCAAAATTAGAAGAGAAGGGCTTCAGGAAGAATGTGTTCAAGCTGGATGTGGTGGCACAAGCCTGTAAACCCACTAGGGAGGCTGAAGCAGAAGGATTGCAAGTTCAAAGTCAAGCTCAGTAATTTATCAAGGTCCTAAGCAACTTAGTGATACCCCATCTCTAAACAAAAAATAAAAAGGCCTGGGGGTGTTGCTGAGTGGTTACATAACCCCAGATTCAATCCCTGTTACCAAAAAAAATATGTGTTCAAACAGAAAAATGGAAATAATAGATTATTTTAAATGTTTGTCTATGGAAATGAGTTTAAGAGTTTAGGGAAGGGGAATAGTGATAGGTACACAGAAAATGTTAAAGGCTATCTAAAATAGAGATTATGGATTTTCATTAAAGTATAGGATACCACTAAATCCAACTTAAACAGGATTGTAAAAAATTTACAAGTAGTAAATTGTGCATTACTTAAATGAAACATGTGCCTAGTTTTTGAATGAGTGACAATAAGAGATGAAAACTGGAGAAGTATGAGAAAAATGAAGACATTTCTATGCACATTCTAATGAGAATTTTTAGCACTTAGTGATCTTGAAATTTTGTGGAATGTGCAAAAAACTTTTCTCAAAATGGTCAATTCTTTGAATAATATATTAAATATATTTACAAAATATTGATAAATGTGTATTAACTATGTGAAGGTACAACTGTTGAGTAGTGGTCTTCCACAGACCCTGCTCCTACACATCTTGATTATTGCTCCAAAATCAGAAAGGTCATAATTATTCTTTCACCTATACAACTTCTCAGGATTCTTTATTAATCTGATAATTCTTCAAGTGAGGGAATGTAAAACAGGAAAGCATTGGGTAAGCACACATTACCTGTTAGCCCTCTGGATGAGGAATAAGTTTGCTCGCTTATGACCATATAAGTAGTAAATTTTCCAAGTTCAGGATTTCTCTCCCACGATTTGCATGAGTAGACTCCACCTGGGTCTTCATGCTGCCTTGTAAGATTCAGTTTTTATGAAACCAATGTAATGATGTTACTCTGACTGCTATTCCTCTGAGTAGTAAGTACACCATTTTTTTAAATCTATGATCCAGGAGTCTTTTTAATTATGCTATTGTCTATGGAAATATATCCATTCATAATTTATTATTTTATATGGTTAAATGTAGTAGGAAGTCTTCTCATTTTAACTTCTCCTCCAAATTATCAAGCTTATTTAAAATTCTAACAGTAATGCAGCAAGTTATAGAGTTTTATTTTTAAAAAATATTTACGATATCATATGTCATTATTTGTGTTTTGGAAATCACTGGATATTACAAAATTATTGGAACATAGGTAAAAGATTCTTAAGTTTATTAAAACATGTGACTTGCTTATTTACTTATAATTTTTTGTTGAATGAGAAAGGATAGAGAAATTGTTCTAAAAGGTCTTGTTCTAGTTTGTATGAAAATTGGCCCCCAAAACTCAATATGTGAGACATTGCAAAATGGTTGAGCAATGAAATGATGGGATTTTGAGAGTCTTAAGCCAATCAGTTAATTAATCCCTTGGAAAGGATTAATTGGTTGGGAATTACAAGCTAGTAAGGGGGTTGCTGGAAGAGGTGAGTCACTGTGGGCCTGTCTTCAGGGTACATATTTTGTATCTGGTAAGTGGAATTGTTGATGCTTTCCAATCATCATGTGAGCTACTTCATCTGCCAGCCTTTTCTGCCATGATGTTCTATCTCACCTCCAGCCCCAAGAAAGGATCCAGCCTTCAATGGACTAAGACCTCTGAAACCATGAGCCTGCAAATAAACTTTCTCCTAAAATTGTTCCTGTCAGGTCTTTTACTTAACAGCAGTGAAAATGCTGACAAAAACAGGCCTTACCCAAATTTATATATTATTCTTTTTTTAAAAAAAAAAAAAAAGGGAGGGAAAGAGAGAGAGAGAGAGAGAGAGAGAGAGTCAGTTTTACTTAGTTTCCCATGTGGTCTTCATTGCTCTGACAATTTGTTGAGTACATTGTTCTAGGATTGGAACCTGTATACTCGCCAGGCAAGCACCGTAACCACTGAGCCACCGGATTCAGCCCCTCATATACTCTTTATCGTCTGAAGTACATGTAGCTAATTGTTGCATATCATTAGGAAAAGCATGCCATATTTCAAAATCATTTTAATACAGAAAATTAAAAATATATATGCCTTAAAGATTTCATGGCCAAAAATATCTTAATAGGGGTTGGGGGAGATGTAGCTTCCTGGTAGAGTGCATATTTAGCATGTTTCAGTCCAAGGGTTAAATCCTAGCACACATAATTAAATAATAAAAAGAGAATAATTCCAGAAAAAAGAAATTAGTAATTTTGGCAGATAGTCATAGCCTATTTTTTGTACCTTATTATGTGAAGTAAATAAAATTGATATTTATTGCCAATGAACATGTATTATTTTAGTATGATATCAGCACAATGAGAACATTTAAACACTTTTGGTTAAAATGAAAAGGATAGAGCTGAAAGCTGGAAATGTAGCTCAGTGTTAGGATGCTTGCCTAAAATGTGAGAGACTCTTACATTTGGACATTTGGTTTAATTCAAAGAGCTAGTGTGAAAAGGATATTCTCTGATTGTAAAATTTATAGATGAGGCAAATTATGGATAAGGATAAAAACAAAGAAAAAAAATCAAAGGGTATTTTCAGAATTCCAGAATTCTGATGGGAGTACCAAAAAAAAAAATCAAATTAGAATTAGTTATCAGCTACATTTTAGACAATTCATATAGGTGGAAACTTTTGTCACCTCAAATTAAAGTGAAATATAGAACAAGGATCATGACTGTGAATCAGATACCAAAGAATTAGGACGAAAATTATTAAAATGTTAGGTACAGGCCAAACAGGAGGATGGAAGAGCCCCTTGCACTTGTGTGGCAGGAATCTCAATCTGGCAGATCTGATCTGAAGATGGGGTCCAAATAAACACAAGAATTATGGGCTAGATTATGACCTGATGGACTTGTTTTTAAATCATTAGTTAAAACAGATTACACTTGGCTTAAAGTAAATAGTACTGGTAGAAGATTGTCTCAGGTTTCTTTTAGAACTTTATATTTCTCATTTGAAAATGTAGACTTCTTAATGTGAAGATTTGAATTGAACTTCATTTTCTTCATTCATACAGAATTTTTAAAAGAATGCTGGTTATAACTTAAAATAATGAAGTTGTTTTCAAACATTTTTTAAAAGTATGAATAAGGACTAGCTGAGAAACAAGATCCTTTTTTCCTGATACTATTTTAATGTTTCTCATTTTTCAAAGAATACCCTCAGGCAAAGTCTTGTATCTGTTACAGAGACATTAAAATAAATCTCAGTTCCCATTAGACATTTGCACATTTTAGGAAAGAGTTTTTTCTGCATTTCATGAGTATCATTGATGAAAAGTATGGCAGAAAAGATATAGTAATTAATGAATATTAAATACATCATATTTTGCTTTGTTCTACATTTAAAGAGAGGAAATGTGTCAAGCATTCCCATTTTATTTCTCTTACTTCAAGTATAATATGATAAGTGCACCTTATAATTCTAATGTTTTGGGCAAAAGGGGTTTCTTAATGTTAACTAATAATGCTAACAGTAAGCCCACAGGAAAAAAACACTTAGGTTTGGAATGTAAATCTAATTCTTTAAGTTCATCATTTACCATATTTCACATGATTCAAACTTCTATACTTAATGCTTGAGCTATATTGATATTATTAATGTATTTTACCATATTATTAGTTCATTGAAGGGAAATATGATTATCTTGATAGAAAAAAATTATTCAGCACAATACAGCATGTTATAGTCCACTGTACCCCATAGGCAATGTATTATGTTGGCAAAAATTCAAAAACTCCAAAGAATTTTCAGTGGGAGGAGGATGAGGAAGAGGAGAGCAAGAGGAGAAGAAACAGTCAAACCCTATACTTACTGGTGAAAAGATATAGGCCTTCCCTATATCAACAAGAAATAGTGATGACTGCATTATGACTTCTATTTAATATTTTATAGGACAAAGGTAATATGTTTTGCTAAGAATAATAACCAGAATAAGGAAAGAAAATTCATTGTTTGAAGATGATTTAATTTCTGTGTTAGTTTCTTTGACTAGTATAACAAAATATCATAGACTAGAAGGCTATGAACAGAAGAAATTTATTTCTTACAGTTTTGGAGGCTGAGAAAGTAAAGCACCAACATATTTGGTGTCTGCTGAGAGCCCTTTTCCATGTTGAAGACTATGCACTTAACATCATCATATGGTGGTTTGGAGCTTAAATGCCCCCCAAAGTCCTATGTATTGAAAGGCTTGTTCTTAGCTTGGTGCTATGGGGAGGTGGTACAAACTATTAAGAGGTGGGGCCTATTAAGAGGTCTTCAGGTCATGGAAAGCATTCCTCCAAAGGGAAATGTGGGAACCAGCCCCTTCTTCTTTCCCTTTTTTATCATGATGTGTGCCTTGCATAAAGCAATGGGTCCAACTAATCATGACCAAAACCCCTAATACTATTGGCCAAAATAGGCCTTTTCTCTTTATAGTTGATTATCTCAGATATCTATCATAAAGACTAACACAGGAAGGAAGAGATCTCTAGTGTTTCTTTTATAAAGGCACTAATTCATTCATGAGGCTGTGCCTTCATGACCTAGTAACTGCTCAAAGTTCCCACTTCTAATATCATCAAGTTGGATTACCAACATCAAGTGGAATACCATTTCAACATATGAATTTGGAAGGGACATGAACATGGTGATGGCATTGTCTATTAAAAACAACTTAAAAGAATTTTCAGAAAAAAAAACTCATTAAAATTAAAGCAAAGTTTAGTAATATTTTCTGTAGAAGACTGCATCATTAGAAATTGTACAAATTAAAATGAAATTAGAAACAAATAATGGTATTCAAAATATGACTGAGAAATGTATATATTTTAAAAATATGCACAACTTGTAGAAAGAGAAATTTTATTAAATTTCACTGAAAGCATTAAGAGATATAAGTGAATGGAGAATAATAACATAGTAACCAAATTGAGAATCCAACAGAGTCAAGATGCAATTTTTTCTAAGTCGATCTTTAATGTAAGTGAGAAGGACAAAAATTGCAGTAGGATTTTTAATGTACATTGATAAGCTAGTAATATAACTTGTATGGAATAGTGAAATGTCCGAAATAGAGAAGAGAATTTTTGAAGAAAGAGTAATATTGTAGTGATATTCTCCGTGGTACATAGTAAAATTTATAAAGCTTCATGACTAATAGAATATAGTGTGTTGGAGCTAATACAGACAGACTAGCAACACAGTATAGATCAGAATATGCCAACCAATGTGCCAAGAATGGAATATACGTATTTCAAGATATTGACTTCCTTACCCATGAGGAAAAGCCCAAGTTCCAAAGTCATGTGACTATAAGTACCTATCCTCTCCATGTTTTTCTTAGGCTTCTTTTAACAATAATATAAAATTCTACATGAATGGCATGAATAAAACTTTCAAAAGCAAGATACTAGAGAGCTCAGAAATAGAACCATAGTAACATGGAAACTTGGTACATGACAGAGGACTGAATTATAATCAGTGAGGAACACTAATACAGATCTTTGAAGAAAAGAAATAGTGCTAGAAAAATTTTTTATCACAATGAAAGGACAGAATCGAATCCTCACATCAAATCTAAATTAGTATTTCAGGATGACTAGATAATTAAATATAAAAAGCAAAATTCGAAACTTTTGGAGGAAAATTTGAAAATAGTTTCATGAAGTCAATATGAAATACAGATTGGTAGAATTCAATACAAGGTACCCCAAAGTATGTCAGTTTAGCATTTTGGAAAACAGCACACGCAGGAAGTTCTTTCTTACCTTCCCTTCACTCCTTCCCTGAAACAAACCATGAAATCTAGCTGGACTGCCATGCAATAAGTCATAAAACTTTCATCCTAGTAGTGCCCTTTCTATAAGAGGAAGACAACATGTCGTTAATCTTGGAGACACAGGGGCACAGAGAAGAATCAGAACAAACACACCTTCATATGTTCCCCTGGTTTACTATAATTTGATCATACCTTATTTGTCCAATATACTTTGCATGACCATCCACATAACCACATTTAAACATAAAAGTACACAGAATTCCCTGTGTCTTTGGATCTTCATTTCTCAAGTTCCCTGCATCACATAAAACTCATAGTAAATAAATTCACATGTTTTTGTCTTGTTAATCTCTCTTTCATTATAGGGGCATCTCACGATATCTGAGAAATCTATTCTTCCCTATATACTATGTCATCTAAATAAACCATAAAATATACAAAACACTTTCACATATTATTTATTAATGCAGAAGTATATAGTAAGGTTTAAATGAAATTTGTAGTATTGTAAACACATATTTACCTTAATATCTACCACTATGGTAAAAAGAAAGAAAAGGCAATAAGGAAGGAACAAAAGAAGGCATTTTAATTGTGTCGTCAACTTTACATATTTCTTTAGAGGGTGGAGAATGTATTCTTATGTTATTAGTATTAGCATTTTATAAGTCTGAATGTTCCTTTTAAGAATATTAAAAATAATAATATATGTAATAGTAGGATGTGGGAGTAACAGGAGGAATTTAAAATATTCCCTTGTTTCAAGGTTGTTATATTAAAAAATTGTGTAAGTGAAAAGGAAAGCAATCTCAAAAGATGTGCATTTCCTGTGATTTCTAGATCATCCTAAAAGAGTATAGTAAAAATCCTGTAATTTTAGTGGATATTTATAATGATTTTTTTCTGGAGTTTATTTCAGATTATCAGAAGGCAAAACATAAGAGAAAATTTACCACTTAAGTTTATAACTGAGTAATGCTTCTACTTTGTGAAACTTTGACTTACTTTATATTAGTCACACTGTTGTTGTACTTTTTCTAATATACTTGCTTTAGTATTAAAAACCTGTGGTGTTCAATTTGCTTTCCCCAGGAGGCCATGACTCTGTAGACTACATGATATTGACAATCCTCCACTCCACAGTACATCTTAAGCTGACCATTTGCTCCCTCTACAGAGCTGCAAAATGTGACCATAATTTATTCACATTGAGAACTACAAGAGAAAATGTAATTAATTTTTAAAAATAATTAGCTTCCTCATAAAAATATCTCTATATTCATTCTAGAATAATAGGAAATAGATTAAAAATAGGAGGAAAAATGAAAAAGCACTTCTATGGCATCCACTTGGAATCAGGTCAGGCTCACAATCTAGTTTCCCTCATTTAATGGTGTGCTTGATTTTATGATTGTGAATTTATGTTCTTCAAAATTTGCTTATAATCAATTTAATACTTTTTATGATTATAAAATAGACACACAAATATTGTATAATATCAACAAGATGCAAAACACTTCGAGGAAGAAAATGTACATAACGTTCTGCGGATTTGTATGACTATGGATCCAGTGTTTGCTCTCCCTTTCGTTTCTGTAGGTCCACCCAAGTAGTGTTAAATGTTTTCTCAAACTACCTGCCTTTGAGATTCTTAACTGGGGAAGATATAGAAACTACACTTACCCATCCATCAATTAGCTCATTTATTTGTTGCCACAATGTTGGGAGAGATATACTAATTTTGATGACAACTAAATGGAAATAAAATATAATTGGTTGACCATTAAGGATTTCCAACCTAGAAACAAAGTGAACCTTCCAGCATCAGAATAGACAGAAAACACTGTGTTCCTCCAGTAGTCACTAGATCCACAAAAAAGTGATAATAGGGCCGTAGCAGCAGCTTGGCAATAGAATCCTTGCCTGGCATGTGCAAGGAGTAGGGTTTGATCCCTAGTAACACATACAAAAGAAATGGAGGTAAAACAAAAAACAGATAAAAAAAAAAACAAAATTAACACATTCTCTCTCCCAAAAAAAGAAAGAAAAGAAAAAAGAAATAGTTTTGTGGGTGTGTGCTGTCTGTGCTGAAGCTAGATTTGAAACATGGAGAGCAAGTAAGAAAACGGTGGCAGGAGAGAATTCCACTGCAGGGGAGAACATTCTCAGGCACTGACCCTTCTCCTACTAGCCAGATAAAATTTTAAACAAGAAACTCTTGTGTTAACCATCTTTCTGATTTTCCTTTGTTTAAGGAATAAAGTCAGGCTCAAGAGAGTGCAGGGGTTTTCTAATTGCTTTCCAGTTTTCCATTAAACTGCTTAACACAGATTGGATTTATAGTAGGGAACAGAGTGAAAACTTTCTAGTTGCCCCAGGATTATCAGGATGGCTCAGAGCTTAAAAACAAGACACAAACACACAAAAACAGTGCTCCGCAAACAACTGCCAAAAACAGACCAGGCCCTTTTTTCAGAACCTAGTAAGAGCAAAAGGAGCTGTGGTATTCTGCTATACACATGAAGTTAAGGAATGCCTTAACTTTACAGCAAGACAGGGTGGGGACTGGAGGAGAATCATCAGCTCACAGACACAGCAATGCCCATATAAGGTTAAACATTAGTTTTTTGCTTGTGAGAGGGACTACCCCCTTTCTACTTCAAGATAACAGAGTATAGAAGTTCCAAGAAAATGACTTGTGGAACAAAGAGCCTAGAAGTACCTGAAATACTAAGAGGTAAATGTTTAACTTCCTATCTAGATGTCTGCTTAGACATTCAATCCCTACACCTGTGAGCAGGAGAGAAAAGAACTGGAGAGAGGGAGTAGGCAGAGAGAAACGGTGGTGGTGGTGGGAGAGCTGCTTGCAACCTATAACGTGGTACAGAAGGAAATGCAAGGATTTCCTTTTACAAGCCAAGAACCTTGAAAGAGCATCTTGGCCATATTTCATTTAGAGAGCTGGCTTCCTGTGGGAAGCCCACGGAAGAGGCATGTGAGCTGAGGGTAGCAGTCAAAGAGGAACTCAGAGGGAGCTGAGCTGCAGCTGAACCTTCCACGACAGAGAAGTAGGGGTGTGAAGGTTCTGCAAGATCACCAATGACCTCACAAAGATATTTGAGACCCATAATTTTACCACTTGCCAGAAAGAGTGTGTGGAAGACCAGATATGTCACTTCAAAATATGCCGCTTTGTATAAGAATTGTTTTGAGCTGAAGACAATTGAGAAGCAGCAAATGCAAGAAAGCTCTATCCTTTCTCTATTTACAGAAAAGCAGGACATAAATTTAGAAAGAGCAAAAGTATTTCCTTCCCCCTCTACCAAGGGTGATGAAGGGATACTGGAGCAACTGTAGACACCCACCAGCCTGGAGATGGCACCAGAAAGTCCACATTAACACCAGCTTGATTAGTTAGGGATTATCTGCTATTTATTTATCTTCCCACAATTTGCTGCCCCTGAGGACTCAAACTCCTTTTCCTTTGTCTTTTGATTTCTCTATTCTTTGTTGAAGATTCTATATAAGCTGGAATTCAAAGCCATCTCTTTGAGAACTACTTTTTCCCTGGTTTCTTTCACATATATATGAAATATCCATGTTAATAAACTACTTTATTAATCTGTCTTATTTTATAGGGATCCATTCCAAATAAGAGTTTAAAACAGCTGAAAAAACTTTTTTTCTCACCTATAAAGGCATTAGTAGCTACCAGAGTAAGTCCAAGAAACAGTGACCCCCAATGGAGAAGGGAGAGTACCTGTGACCAGTTAAAGGAAGACTGTTTTCTCCTTCCGTGTCCTTCTTCAGATATGCTGGAGAAGGCAGACCTCAAAAGTGAGGGCCCGAGATTTTGTTATAGAGAAATAGATGAGCTTAAAACCAAGACTGCAAATTTAAGTTATGCAGAACACTAAGTTGCAAGGATCATGGTGTCTGTACTATTTTTAGAATCTGCCAAGATTCCTGTGAGACAAGAAAGAAAAATATATCAAGGCTCTGTGTTGAAGCGATGATTGCAATAAGTTGTATATTGACGTGTACATTCCAGTGACGCGGATTTGTTGAGAAGGTGGTTACAGACAGGAAGCAGGGACAAGACCAAGGCAAATGCCTCTTAGCATTTTCTGCTATTGCAAGAAGAAAGCAGATTAAAATAATGTACTACTTTCTGCTGTAGTTTAAGTAGTCAGATTGCAGTATTCTTCTAACAACTGCCAATTAAAGCAGCTTGACAGTTATTTGAAAAGTTGGCAGAGAGGAAAGAAACCAGGTAAAGAAGGAGGAAAAAAAAATAGGTGCTATAAAAAGTCGGGCAACATCTATTCCCATCATGCTTTGCACAGCTACTTTCTATTCATTCTTGATTCATTAGCAATTTAGTGTTTAGCATGTCTGTTACAGTAGCCAAGTGTTAATTGGATATTTGGCATGTTATGCCAAGATGAACCTGATTAATTAAAAGAGGAAGCTCCATCCTTTGAGCAACATGACCAGGGCACTGATGTTGATGCCGCAGGTTCAGTATATAATGAGACTTGTAGCTTAAGGCAAAGGAAGGCTGCTTGCTCTCAGTCTCTGGCACAGCACCGAATTAAGTATTAGCTCTGTAGTGGACCCCTGCTTATCAGCAACCTTGCTATTACTCTACTGACCCTGATGTGCATAAGCAATATTTTCATCCTCTTCCCAAGAGATTTATCTGGCTGTTGAAGTAGAAAATGAATATTTTACAGTTCACTTGTCTGATCAATTACCTACAAGCTGCTGCAGTATTTTATAGCCAGTGGGAGAGCTGTGTAGGTGATGATAGAAAAATCTGGAGGAAATCTCTTAGCCAACTACACAAAAGGGAATAAAACTGAATGAGCCATCAGTAACAGTTCTTTGTTCATATGGGTCTAGCCAGAAATTACAGTGTAACCAATTAATGTGCTTAAATGATAATCAGTAGAATGTGAATTCTGAGAGGTGAGAAATCTTCATGGCTTGATTGGAAGACAAAAAAAATGCAGAGCTATTCAAAGCGTCTCTCTTAAGGTGACACCTCCTTAGTCCTGCCAGTTTTGTCTTCAGTAATTGGATGAAAATCTTTTTCTCAGTGACACTTTGGAATTTAAAAAAAAAAAATGAAAGTAAGTAAAAGGCGCTCACCTGAAGAAACGTTTTGCTCCCAATCTTGTTGGAGAATATGCTTTCATTGTCGACTTTCATGGAAACTTTATTAAATGAGCATCTTGATTTGTGTAATGTTTACAGTTTTCTACTATTTTGTATAATTGTGATTGAAGAATTTAAATGTACCTAAAAAATTCAGAAGGATGATGACATTTTCCCCTAAAAGAAATATCCCAAGACTCTTAGATGTCTTCAACTGTAAAGATTAGTTCTTAATGTTTTAGAATTTTTTCATACTTTAATATTGATAAATTATGTTATTGGAATGGCATTTACTTCATAACATAATTTTCCCAAGATTTATTTAAATATGTAGTTGAAACATGATGAGAACTTTTTGATCTCAGATACAATGCCTGGGATCTGCCATTGATTTAACAGAATCCATTATAATATTCAAAATATAAAGCTGGCTTTGACAAGACTGACTGAAAAATTATGCACTGTCCTTAAACTTCTAGAAAAATATCAAGGAATTCATTTTGCCTAACACAGAGAACAGAGTGGTTTCATTTAGGTCCAGTATTGATAAAAGATATTATCAGTGACTAAATCAAAAGATGATCTTAAGGAAAGAAAAAAAAGTATTTTCTTAAATAAATATTTGTGATTTTTAAATTTTTATTTAAAAAAACTATTTTCATAATGAAATTTTTCTTTACCAGTGCAAGAAAATATTCTCAATAGTAGGTAACTTTAAATTAAAAAATAAACTAAGATTTATACCTAAATGACTAATGTATACAGAGATATACATATGTGTATATATACACACAGGTTTGGCTTTTTATTATTTATTTTATCAGTTTACTCTCTGGTATTTTCTCCTCCATTATAGCTACTAAATAGCAAAACAAATTTGTATCAAGGCAAGGAAACATTAATCTTGTATCAAGAATTTATACTTCAAAATGGGTTTCTAAATATGATGCATTTAGAATTGCACTAAAATGTGACATTTTGCAGGACTCAAACTATGTTTTATTAGGTTATGAAAATTTCTTTACGTGGACATTTTTATGACTGAGATCAACCTATACCATACATTGCTAAGTGTTTTAAAATAACACAAATTGGTAAAAGGGCATGCAAAAACACATGTCAAAACTATATAAAGCTCTTGATATACTAATACACCTAACAAAAATATTTCTGCAACTAAAATAAATATGTAGATTATTATTTTATTGTATACTTGCAAAACAATTCTATTAGTTTGCTGATTTGTTTTGTTTTTAAATGCATTTATTCATTTATTATTTTTAGCAAAGAACAAAAACAGAGTCTACCAATCTTTGCTTTACTGATTTTATAATTAGACCATTTGTACTTCATTAGTTTTTGCTGACCTTTGAGTCTCTTTTTTTCTGAATAAGATCCTCAGTTTTCTACTTATTTTATTTTTTCTGCGCTTTGCTTCTCAATAGTAGAATGATGATGATTTAAGTTTTAGAATACCTATTGCTTCTATCACAGCACTATATGAATGGAATGTGCAGTTCTCAAACCTACACTCTCTTAAGATTGACATTTAAGGCATTTAATCTACAATAACATATCGTGAAATTAATATCTGATAAGGTATTATTTTGAAATTCGAAGTTTTATATATATGTGTGTGTGTGTGTGTGTGTGTGTGTGTATATATTATATACATACATTCTCCTAGACTAAAATCAATCTCTCCAATTTATGGATATTTAAGAGGAAACATTTATAATATAGTAAGAGCTCAGCTCTAGAAACCTAATAAATGCTGCGCGCAAACCATGGCTCCATATTCATTAACTGCGAACCACAGCAAGGTACAGAACTTCTCCATGCTTCTGTTTCCTCATGCTGCAAAAGGATAATATGGCAGTATTTGATAAGTACTTCAGAGTTTTTTTTTAATAAAGACATATAAGTAAATGCATGAAAAAAACTTAAACACATAGCAAGTTCATATAAGATTAACAGTAAAAGAACAGGTTAAACACATTTTCTATTTTTAAATAATGCTTTATGGTGGGCAACCTTTATTGAAAATAGACCCCAATTAATGTTCTTTTGTGCACATGGACTCATTTTAGTTTGGCCACTCTAGGGTGCATAGAGCCCATCTTCACCTATTGATTCAGCTGCAAATATGGCCTTTCCTTGTTGGTCCCCATCCCTTGATGATGTTTGTGATTGAGGTCCCATATTAGAGTTACCCAAGAATTTTTCTTGATAATTATGGAGACTTTTGGAACCCATACTGACATAATAAATCAGGACCTTTGAAGATATAATACAGAAATCTGTATTTTACGTATGAACAGAGCAGATTGTTCAGATGATACTGACCAGGCAAGCATACCTTCTTTCTTTATTCTTTTTTTTTCTCTCACTCCAAAATTGTATTCATGCTATTAGTTTTCTGTTCTACCAGAACTTAGTGAGATGCTAAGGAAATTATTACTCTTTCCAGGTGCTTTACTTTTATGTACATCATTTTGATGGTGAAATAAAAGATTTTCTTTTATTACAAAAGAATTTTAGATACAGGCAGTGTGAAAAACCCTTATCCTCATGTCTAAGCCATCTTAGCACAATTAATTCTTGCCATTAATCAATCCCTATTGAGAAGTCCAAAGGGCCTAGATGTTACAAAGATCCTAAGACCCTCGATTTCTATTTTGTAGTCATACTTGCTCTCTGGAACAGAACAGTAGAGGGTTAGTCTGTGTCTAATCAACAGAACAAAAGATCAGAATGGAAAGATCTGTTTCACGATTTTAGTTTTGCTTTTGACATAAGCCTGAACAAAGTTTTTTTCATACATTCTCTGAAGTACAAATTAAGAAAATCTCCAATCTGTGGGAAGCATATTCCTGCAGATTTCATTAAACTTTTATTGAAGATAATAGTGTCCAGCATATTCACATTACAACTTCTGAGTATTCCCTTTTATTTTACACTGCAGGACTCTCAAATTCTTTAACTCATAATGCTTTTCTTTTTGCCTTATTGCAACAATGCACAGAATTTCAATTTGTTCTTAATTATGGAAGTTTCTCCTAACCTACATTTTTGGGCAAAATTACCTGATTTCTACTTCATAGTTTTTCTACTCTAAAGGAAAAATAATGTCCTTACTATATTACCTTTATGCAGTGGACAAGATTTGAATATAAGTAAACAAATGGGAAAGAAATATCAAAAAGATATATTGATATTTTTATTCTTCAAGATAGTGGTGAAAAAGTTAATGAATCATCTATGAAATAAGAGAAAAACATTTGAAAAACATTTTATGATTTCAAAACTATGATAGATATAAGGATGATGGTATGAATTTTCAAATTTTCAGATGATTTTTGCTTACTGTCAATGAAATAATGGGAGCATCATTCTTTTTTTTTTAAGAGAGAGAGAGAGAAACAGAGAATCAGTTTTTATTTATTTTTCCATCTGGCCTTTGCTTCTCTGACATTTAGTTGTACATCGTGCTGGGATTTGAATTTGGGTCCTCACACATACCGGGCAATTGTTTTAATTGCTCAGCCGCTGCTCCAGCACTGGACACATCATTCTTGTGGAGGAAATTAACAAGGGGATAATAGGAACTGTCTTTTCTATGTAAATAGAATTTTAGTTTGAAGGATTTTTATAAACCTAATTTTATCAGGACAAATTTTTTTTTATTTTTTTTTTAAAGAAAGATGGACAGTGAGAAAGAGAAAAAGAGAGAGAATCAATTTTTATTTAGTTTTTCATTTTGCTTCCACTGACCCCACAGTTCACTGTGTACGTGTTGCTGGGGTTTGAACCCTCATACTTGCACATACCAGACAAGCACAGTAACCCCCAAGCCACCACTCCAGCCCCAGACAAAATGCTTTTATGGCACAT
>PVKS010016731.1:0-16514 GCA_004027875.1 Aplodontia rufa
TGTCAGAGCAATGAAAGCCATGTGAAAAATTCAATGGAGATTGATTCTCTCTGTCTCTCTCACTGTCCTTCTCTATGAAGAAAAAAATAATAATAATAATGGCAGGGGATGTAGCTCAGTGGTAGAGTGCTTAGACCTAGCATGTTCCGGCCCTGAATTCTATCCCTAGTACTACCAACAAAACAGAAATGAATCAAGTAGCCAGACTCATTGGCACACACCTGTAGTCCAAGCTACATGGAAGACTAAGGCGGGAAGATCACTTGAGCCCAGAAGTTCTAAGATAGCCTGGAGAACCCAGTCTCAAAAAACAAACAAACAAACAAAATATCTAGCCCAGACATTCAAAAGTCTAAAGCGCTGATATCTATTGACACCCCAAATTTGGCAATATGAGGTTTCACCTAATGCAACTCAGAAATGAGTTGACAAGGCTCTCCAAAGCCAGGGAGCTGGCTTCTTAGGGGCCTTCTACCTCCGAAACAAAAACAAGAGCAACATAAAATTTCCTCAAGGAGGCTAAAAATGGAAGAGGTAAAGAAATGTCATCCCAACAGGAAAAGCTTTTCAGGCCTGTGAACACTCTTCTACACCTAAATTTAGATTCAAATCTGAAAACAGAACCACAGACTACTTTTTGTAAATTCCACATTCCCAGTTTGAATTTCCGTTAGCATCTTATAAGATCATTCCAAAAGCTTCCATCCAGAAACTGCATCTGCTGCATTTTCTGGTACAGGATCACAGGAAAATTCCTCAAAAACCGAAGAGAGGGAAAGCTTGGAAAGGAAGGTGGTTATTCGGTGTTGGTGACATCAGTCCAGGGAAGATTTTCTTCAGGCACCCTCATCCGCAGCAAACCGCTTTTCTTTCTCGTTCACAGGGCTGTGGGGCATTCAAGCCACTCCCTGGCTGCCTGCAAGGCCTGGGCTTCTTATCATTTTCCCTGGGGCTGCTCCTCTCTTTGTGCTTTTTCCTTTATCTTCCCTTCTGGGCTAAAACAGAACATCTCAGTGTGCGTGACACTGAGGGAAGGACAGAGTGGGTGTGGGGTGTGTTGGCTGAGCGGGGAGGAGGGTTGAGGACAACAGGTGTCCCAATGAGGACACACTTGAGAATCCGCATTCTGTCTGTACCTTTCCTTTCCGTCTGTGTTCTTCTGCACCCAGAAGTTAATACTCACAATGGAGGGCATCAGTGGAGAAGCTCAAAAGTGGTCTTTTTGCTTTTCAGTCTGTGGAGGGTACTTGATAATTAACTAGCTCTCAGGGATGCTCCTGGATTAGCTAATTAACATCTCAGGGCACTCTAAAATTATCATATGCTTATTTCATACATCCTGGGGATTATTAATGACAAAAGAATCTCTTAGCAAGAAAACTAAAAGTCTAATGGTAGAAAATAAGATTCAAAGCCACAGAATTTCTTCCCAACTTTTCTAACATTTAGAAGGAATTTATCTAAGCCACATAAAGAAATAAGAAGATAGAGAAAAAGAAAAACACATTGTGTTGCCAAGAAAATTAGTTTAGTTAGAAGAGCTTTCATGAGGAAGAACATGGGGAAGGGAAGGAGAATGAATGAAGACATAAGGAAACCGTTATTAATGGCTGACAGGAATAGCTTGCCTGGTAAGACTAGGTTTCTCTCTCCTGATGTGCAGAGCACACTCCTGGGCATGGGTCATTATATAGATCAGCTTCCAAAAACTGAGGAGGAAGAAAGAGGGGGAGCAGTTGGTGTAAAAAATAGAAAAAGGAATAATGATACTGATGTAAATTCAGGTGATGTTTATTGGGAGTTGCTGCTCTCGGGCAATTTCATCTGTGCCACCATAATGAGGGCGGGCATGGGAAGTGGCGGCCAGCCAGAATGGCAGGCAGGGAAAATGGCATTGGACCTTCTCCAGGCAGCTGGTCTTGCTGGCTAACTGGAAGTTCATGATGGGGTTGGTCCTTCGGAGATTGGCTGGTGGGTCCATCAATCCATCAGAGCTTGCCCACCAGTGTCCCGATAAGCTCTTTTCGAGGGCAAGCTGCCCTTTGCCCTGCCCCTTAGCCAACAGGCATGACCTCAGTGTCTTGACTGAAGCCACGCCCCCAGCCAGCCTAACAGTTGGAGTTTATTTTAAAGATTTTAATGAGATTAGTTGGGCTCAGCACAGCAGTATACACCTGTAGTCCCAGCAACTTAACAGGCTGAGGCAGGAGGATCATAAATTCAAGGCCAGCCTCAGAAAACTAGTGAGGCCCTAAGCAACTTGCAGGGCCCCTGTCTCAAAATAAAAGATAAAAAGAGATGGGGAGGGGGCTCAGTGGTAAAGTGCCCCTGAGTCCAATCCCCAGTACACACTCTAAGACAGAGAGAGAGAAAAGAAGATGGAGAAGAAGAAGCAGAAAAAGAAGAGGAGGAAGAAAAAGAGGAAGAGGAAGGAGTAGGAGAAAAAGATCAGACACCCTCTAGCAACAGATTCTTATAAGAAGTTTGCATATTGCAGACATTCCATTCAAATTAATTGCTGTTCTGAAAAGAAATTAAGACACTGACTGCTGAAACCAGCCATCTGGAAGCACAATAAAGTTAATATTCACATATTCACATATTGAAGTTTTCCAGGCTGGTCTCAGAATCATGGTTACAGAACAGTTGGGTTGCTGAAGGCTTTCAAACATGCTACGGGAAGACTCCTGAGCAGGAGTCTTTTCAAATTTCTCCTCTCCTCCACAGTTTCTAAGAGTATTATTATTATTATTATCATTATTTGCTTGATTATAATGTAGAATATAAGCTACGCCTTTTTTTTAGAGAGAGAGTGAGAGAGAGAGAATCATTTTTATATATTTATTTCTTCTGGCCTTTGTTTCTCCCACACTTAGTTGTATATGTGGTGCTGGGGTTTGAACCCAGGTCCCCGAGAATGCCAGGCAAGCACTCCAACTGCTGAGCCTCTGCTCCAGCCCCCTGATGAAGTCTTAGTGCTGCAAAGGAGCAGGGAAATCTCATGGTGCTGATAGTTACATACTTCTTGGACAGAACATTTTTTCTCTAAACTTCCCAATTGAAAACTATAGAAGGTAGTGGATACTTCCAGCAGATAATGATTTTTGTAAGGATTCAAACTCCTAGATGACATTGGTGACCTCAGGAAGGCCTCCCACACATAGGTAGTGGAAGAGTCCCAGCTGCTCATCAAGGAATGAGTTGTCCCAAAACATGATGAACTGCCATGATTCAAATCACTCCAGTAGACTACACGGCAATGTTCCAGAGGGGATTTCAGCTCCAGGGACAGCTCAGACACATTGGTCTCTGAGGTCTTTAATTTTATGAGCTAATGACACATGGTCAGTGAAAATAAAAAAGCACATGGGGTGACTGGAAGAGTCTTTGTTCCCAGGACTAAAAATTATAGCCAGTGATTCAAAAGAGAACAAACAAGGCTGGAGTGTAGCTCATCGGTAGAGCCGATGTCTGGGATGCATGATACACTGGATCAGATCCCCAGGACCAAGCATGACCCCCCTCCACACACAAGCAAACCTAAATGGAATGAGTTGGAGATATGCATATTATAAGTGACTTATCAGAGGATCTTTCATGTTTTGGCTATTTCTTTTTGCACTTCTGACCCATTTTACATAATTGTTTCTTCCTCATCATTTGGAAGGATTTATTATAAAACAAATTATAATGCCCTGTTGAAAAGATGCCATTCCTTAAAGTATGTGAGGAAACTCTTAAGACATACTGAATGTCTTATAAATGATGAAGAGAAACTTACAAAGTATAACATTTTTTAAAAATGCAGATGTATTCATTTATTGATTCATCTTCCTCTTTCCTTCATTTTTCTCAAATTGCATTGTGAAATAAAGCTAGACATAGACACCTATTTAGGCCAAGAAACACAGGCTTAGAAACAGCATGTGAACCTACCCCAGATATTCCACACACCCATCTCTGATTGCACCTGTCTTCCTCTCTCTCAAAATGAGAACTTTCCTTTCCTCAAGTGGCTATTACTTATTTCTTTTTTTTAATTTTTTTTAATTTTTGATCAACCATACAAGTTTTTAACAAAATAATATCAAATGAGTATAGATTCTGGATATTACAATTACCCCCAGGAGTGCCCCTCCAATTACCTACCCTTATCCCTCCCTTCCCCTTCCCACAATATCTCTAAAAAATGATTATGTTGTATAGCATTATATCTTATCTGGATTTAACATATGATAATAGACCAACTTTCTCACTGGCCAGGGTCTAGTCCCAACCTCCACAGATGAGTGGAGATAATCTACCATTAGTTCTCTGGGTTAAGCTGATTTTACTCAGCATAATTTCTTCCATAGCCATCCATTTACCTTTAAAGGCTGCAATATCATTGTTTCTAATTGCTGTGTAAAATTCCATGGTATAAATGTACCACAGTTTTTGGATCCATTCATCCAGTGAGGGACATCTGGGTTGTTTCCATAGCCTAGCAATAGTGAATTGAGCTGCTATGAACATAGATATTGCTGTGTCATTATAATGTGCTGATTCTAAATCCCCTGGAAAGATTCCCAGGAGTGGAATAGCAGGGTCGTATGGTGGGCTCATCCCTAGTTTTTTGAGGATTCTACACACTGCTTTCCAGAGGGGCTGTACCAGTCTGCAGCTCCACCAACAGTGTGTTAGTGTGCCTATCTCTCCACATCCCCTCCAGCATCTATTATTGTTTATTTTCTTCATCTTTGCCATTCTGACTGGCGTGAGGTGATATCTTAATGTGGTTTTCATTTGCATTTCTCTGATTACTAGAGATTTAGAGCACTTTCTCATGTATTCATTGGCTTGATCAATGTCCCCTGGTGAGAAGTTTCTATTTAGCTCTTTGGCCCATTTATTAATTGGGCTGTTAGTGTTTTTGTAGTTGAGATTTTTGAGGATTTTGTAGATTCAGGAATTGAGGCCCCTGTCTGAGGAATCATAGCCCATGATTCTCTCCATTTCCATAGGAAACCTCTTGACTCTTTTGATTGTTTCCTTGGCAGTACAAAAGCTTTTTAGCTTTATGGCATCCCATTCACTGATTTTTGACTTTACTTCCCTCACTTTTGGAGACATGTTGAGGAAGTCTTTGCCTACTCCCAAATGCTGAAGTGTTGGACCTAATTTTCTTCTATCAGTTGCAAGGTAGCTGGTTTAATACCTAGCTCCTTGATCCATTTTGATTTGATTCTTGTGCAAGGAGAAAGATATGGGTCTAATTTCAACTTTCTGCAAGTGGCTGTCCAGTTTGCCCAGCACCATTTGTTGAAGACGCTGTCACTCCTCCATGTAATATTTTGTCCCCCTTTGTCAAAAATCAGATGTTTAAAGATTTGAGGGTTTGTTTCAGGGTCTTCTATTCTATTCCATTGGTCTTCTTTCCTATCTTGAAACCAGTACCATGCTGTCTTTGTTACTATGGCTAGTTATTTCTTTTTCTTTATGGTTTTTATCATCTATACTTTTATCTTTAAATAATATATCATTTATAGAGTAGATTACTTAAAGAGAAACTTCAATCTTTTGGTGAGCTTTGCTTAATTTTTTATTTGTGGTATTCACGCTTGTTGTGAGTGTGCAGCACTTCACTGTGTGGTAGGTTGTCCGCCCTACCTGCGGTGGACATTTGGATTGATTCCTGCTGCTTGCAATCATGAGCATGCTATTATAGTCTCCTATTCTTCTACTTCTCTGAGCTTATTCACACGAGAACTTCCAAAAGGTGAAATTAGGAATTTCTGGGTCCCTGTGTATGTGTATATTCAACTTTTTAGGTAATACCAAACTGTTTTCTAAAGTTGTTACGCTGTGACTGAATTCTGGTGGGCAAGTCCTCAATCTTGGGCCCTTGGGAACACCTCCAACACTGGGCTGAACGATGTTTAACATTTTAGCCATGCTGATGGGTATGCAGTAAGAGCTTGTTATAGTTTTCATTTACTTTTTCTTGATTGCTAAGGAAATTAAACATTTTTATAAGTTTATGGGCCATTTGTGGTTGTTCTGTGAAATACCTCTTTGTTTCTCTTGCCAATTTTTCTGTTATTGGTAGATTTTTAGGTACTGATTCATAATTATGAATTCTTTATATATTCTCAATTTGAATCTTTGGTTGATTGTATGTTTTGCAAATATAATTCTCTTAGGATGTTGCTTACTTCTGTTTTGTTTGTTTGAATTGTCCAGGCTGGCCTCAAACATAATCCTCCCATCTCAGTCTTCCAAGTGTGTGTTGTGTGTGTGTGTGTATGTGTGAATGTGTGTGTGTATTATGGTTCTAGGGGGTCAAACCCAGGGAATGGGCACATGCGAGGCAAGTCCTTAACCACTGATCAATACTTCTAGCCCCCTTGTTTTGTTTTATTCCATTTATAATCTCTCTCTCTTTCTTTTTCTTTGTACCAGGGATTGAACCCAGGGTTGCTTAATCACTGAACCACACCCCCAGAACTTTTTATTTTGTGACAGGGACTTGCTAAATTGCTGAGCCTGGCTTTGAACTTGGGATCCTCCTGCCTCAGTCTCCTGAGCCACTAGGATTACAGGTATGCGCCAACAAGTCCAGCTTGCTATAGGTTTTTGTAAACACCTTTATCAAGAAAATTATTTCCAGGGGCTGGAGCGGTGGCTTGGTGGTTACGGTTCTTGCCTGGCATGCACAAGTACACGGGTTCAAACCTCAGCAACCCACGTACACAACTAAGTGTCAGAGCAACTAAAGTCATGTGAAAAACTCAATAAAAAATGATTCTCTCTGTCTCTCTCTCACTGTCCTTCTCTCTTTAAAGAGAAGAAAGAAAGAAAGAAAATTATTTCTGCTCACCTAGGAATGTTGTGATTTTATCTGAGTGGGTATTATCAAAGGTTTTATACATATGCCGAGATCCCCATATGATTTTTCTCCTTTAATCTTCTAATGTGGAATATTTTATTATTGATTTTTTCATTTGCACTGAAACTTGCATTCTTGGATAAAGCCAATTTGGTTATGATGTATTATCTTGCTAGGTTCAAATTGCTGAAATTTTGTTCAGGGTTTTTGTATTTACATTTGAGTGAAATTGGGCTGAAATTTTTGTTTCTCACATTCCCTTGGTTAGATTTTGGCATAATGTTGTGCTAGCCTCATAAAATGAAATAAGAAATAATCCCTCTTTCACCGTGCTTTAGAATAACTGATATGAGCCTGGAAGAAGTTATTACTTGAATATTTGGTAGAAATCACTGGCAAAACTCTTTCAGCATGAATTTTCATTTGCAGAAAATATTTAACAAATTTAAGTTCTTGAATGGTCATGAGTCTATTCTGACTTTCTAGTTCAGATTTATTAACTTGTATTTCTTGAAATTTTTTCACTTCAACTGTTTTCAAATTAGTTGGCATAAAAATGTTCACACTGTTCTCCGACTTTTACAATTTCTGTACTTTATTCCTTACATTGTTGTGGTCTTTTTCCCTTGCTCATTTTTCATCAGAGATATATCGAAATTTTTAGTGTTTAACAAATCTAGTGTTTTGCTTACAGGGTGCTTTCTTTTCTTCTTCTTTTTCTAATTTTTAAACTCTTCACATTTCAAATTAGTTACTCTTAGGATCTAAACTTCTAGGCCTACACATTTCCCTTTATCTACTGGTTCCCCAAACTTTGATACATAGTTTTCTGTATTTGACATATAGCATTTAAATATTCACCTTTCCATAATGATTTGACCCTTGACCCACAAGTTCCAAACAAATGCATTTTTCTAGTTGTCTTTTTTGTTTCAAACTAATTCTTTTCTTAGTTGCATTGTGGTCTGAAAAGATATCTGATGATATAAAATTTTCAAAATGTTTTGAAACTTTCTGGTTCTTATGTGATCAACTTTTCTGAGGTTTTCTGAGTTGTGAAGAATTTTCTTTTTTCTTCTCATTCTATAATTTTGCTTTGGGAGTTCTACCTTTGTTGGACTTTATTGGATCCTCTATTAAACTCTCTACTTAAAACATACAATATCTTTCACTTTATCCCATAAGACTCTCAAGGCTGAAAAAAACCAATGTTCAAATTCACTAGATTCAGCAAATGCCCTTCAGGCAAATGCTGACTTTGAGTTCTGCTTACCTTTCTGGGTTCTGGCCTTCACCTTGTCCTGTGGCTATTTCTTAATTTTTTGCCCGTTTACAGATGTAGAACATATATTTAATATTTTACCCAGTAGTTTTATTGTGTTTTCAATGGGGGGAGGGGGGGAGGTTGACCTAGACAACTTGAGTGCATTCCTAGAAATGTAAATCTTTATTTATTTTTTCATCGAGTATTTGTTGAGCACCTACTATGCAGATAAGTGCTATAGCTGTGATCTGCATAGGAATGATTAGAAACATGAAGAAAAGAGACATTGACTGGGGTAGAGAAGGTGATAGGAGCTGGTGGTAAAAAATACATGTTGTAGGGGCTGGAGTGGTGACTCAGCAGCAGCGTGCTTGCTTGGCATGTGCAAGGACCTGGGTTTGAGCCCCAGCACCACACACACAACACACAACTAAGTTGGAAAAGCTAAAACCAAATAATAAAATAATAATAAATAAAATTGATTCTCTCTTAAAATATATATATTTGTCCAGGTGCAGTGGTACAGGCCTGTAGTTCCAACAAATTGGAACTCTAAGGCAAGAGGATCACAAGTTCAAGACCAGCCTGGGCACCTTAGCAAGACCTGTCTCAAAATAAAGAATAAAAAGTGCTGGGGGTAGGTCAGTGGTAGAGTACCACTGGGTTCAATCCTGAGTACTGAAAACAAACAAACGAACAGATTTGAGCATGTTCTCACATATATGTGGAAGCTAAAAAATTGATCTCATAGAAACAGAAGGAAGAGTAAATTAGTGGTTACCAGAACCTGGGAAGGGTGTGAAAGAGAGAGGAATGGACGGAGGATGATTAATGGATACAGGGGTACTGCTGGATAGGAGAAATAACTTTTAAAGTTCTATAGAACAGTAGCATAACTATGGTTAATAAGAATTGATATTTCAAACTAATTAGTAGAGAAGATTTTGAACATTCTTAATATATAGAAATAATAAATATCCAAGGTGATGAATATGCCCATCATCCTGATCTGATCATTGTATATTGTATATGTGTAATTGAAGTGTCACACTGTACCCCCATAAATATGCATAATTAAAGTATCAATAAAAAATTAAAAATATATTTAGAAAATACAGGTTTGGGAGTCAAGAAGACCTAGGGACAAATTCCAACCTCACCATTTACAAGTTATAAGATTTGGGATAAGTAATTTAGGATCTGTATGCCTCAGTTTATTCATCTATAAATTGGTGCTAATTGATCACACAGTAACAACAGAGAAAATATTGGCTATTCTTTGTTCTCACAGAAGAAGAGATGCTTAAGTTAGGAACAACAAAGATATTTCTCTAAGGTTTTTCACCTCCCCTGGGAGGAGCTCACCCCTTCCAACTTCCAACTTCAAGGTGGAGAGATTAGATTCTTGTTTTAGGGGAAATTCTTCTCCCCTTTCAGGATTTCCTCAAATCTCTCTGACCCCCTCCCTCCTGACTTAGGTTCCTCAATGAGTTTAGAGTTTGGGTAATAACGGGAAGGAAATGTCATGCAGAAAGCTTCTGCTTTCTACTCCACCAACAAACTTCCTTGAGAGAAGCAGCATGCCTGGCTGCATTTTCGTAAGGGGAAAATGCAAAGAGAGATGCAGAAGCTAATATTTGAAAAATGATTCTGTTGCAAAAGGAATGACTAGCATGCAAGCTTCTAGCATGCAAGCTAGAAGGAGGAGAGAGCTTTGGAGCAAAAAGGTACTCTGGGTGTCCTGCTAGGGAATCTGGACCTTTTCCTTGAGATCTACCTGCCACAGATAGATCTGCAATTCAGGGCAGAAGTTGCTTAGCACTATGCAGGGCTGGAGGGCAGAGAGAGTAGCACCCATATACCTTCATGGGTTGCAAGAAAGATAAAAGGCCTGATTTGGTGAGAGGTGCGAGGGGGCTGCACACAGTTGCGCAACTGAAGAGATTCCGGAACACAGCAGTTCTGCAGACTTTAGAGTACAGAAATGACATGATGAATGTCAAAAGGGAGTAGAGGGAAATGAGACTCCCTCCTAGATTTCTGACAAGGGTGACTAATTGGATGACAGTTCCATTAGTCAGGATAGGAGATTGAGAAGAGGTAGATTTGAGGCCGCACAAAGGATGGACCTGAAGTTGATATCACTCTGGGCCTGCCTCATGGAGATATCTAAAGCTACCAAGCACAAACATGTGGATCTCAGAGGAGTAGTAAGGAGTTTCCAGAAGAAGACAATGGTCAATAGTGTCTTATTACCCTGTAACAATCATGAGACAGGACTAGAGAGGGGCCCATTATATTTTGCAACCATAAATCACTGGTGACTTTAGCCAGAGCAGTTTCAGGGGTGGTGGAGAAGCAAAACTATGAAGAAACAGAAAATTTTTTTTAAAAAAACTGCTCTTCCAGGAGCTTGGCTAGGAAACAGCTGTGAGATAAGTAGGAGAGCACAAGAGGGAAATTGCGTAAAGTGAAAATAAGGAGATGATTAAAGTATGATTTCACAAATCACATGGCTTATTAAATTCTTCTCAGGTTGATAGTGCTTAGTAGGGGAGAATAACAAGAACAAACATCACAGGGAACACTTCAATAGCCTAGGTACCTCAGTCACATGAGGAGTGAATTCCAAAATTACTAAAGTCTACCTACTCAATTAAGAGGCGTGTGGAGAAAGTCAAGTCTAATTAAAGTTTGAGGTGGACCTTGTGTGAGGATTGTCAAGAGAAGCTGGCTTGACCACCTTAGTGGAGATCTGGTGACGCTGTGAGGGCCTTGGACCCTGGGAGACAGGTGGTGCTGGTGCTCCAAGGTGAGGGAGACAGGATTGTCCTTATGCAGCTAGAGCTGTCAAAGTGTTGGTCAAACTCTTGTGTTTGTATGCATTTTGACTTCTAGTAGTTGAAGTCAGTAACACACTTGCGGGATCAATAACATTTGGAGTAAATTCACAGGGGAGGAAGGGCTTACTCCAAGTTCTTACGAACAGGATGGGATAACAAGTCCACTCTTCTCTGTTTTTTTTTAAGTGTTTATTAGTGCATTACAGTATTCATAATAGTGGGGTTTATTTTGACATATTCATAAATGCATGTAAGATAGTTTGCTCCATTTCAGTCCCCAGTGCTTCCCCTTTCCTGCCCTTCCTCCCTCTCCCTGATCCTCCCCTATTGGTCTGCCTTCTATTCATTTTTAATTGGAGAATTATACATAAAAGTGGAATTCATTGTGATATATTCATACAAGCACTTCAACAACACATCTACTCTTAAAACATCAAAACAGAACAAAGCAAAAGTGCCCAAACCCCAAACTGTTGCCAACAAAAAAGTTTCTTCTCCCTTTTTAAATGGTGGCAGAAGTGTGAGCTGCTGCTCACACTAGAATTAGGAATGGGGACATTTAGTGGAGTGAGATTCCTCACTAGGGAACTGGAAGGTGGGAGGTCAGAGGAGAAGTGAAGGAAGGATGGGGTTTCCAGGGCCAGTGGGGCAGGTGGAAATTGGGTGCTCCCTCCCCCACACTTCCTAGGTGTTAGGGCAGGAAATAAAGGGACACACGTAATAAATATTCAATTAGTCCCTACTCTGCTTCAGCCCTGATGTAAATTAGGTAGATACCAGAGAAGGAGGAAAATAACAGAAATGTGAACCAACGGAGAAAAGGAGGGGACGTCCAGAGATTCATGGGTGATAAAGGGAAGGAAAGAAGCTTGGCAGAATATTGCCCTCCGAAGCAGGAGGTGGTGAGAACAGCGCCAGAGAAACAGGAAGAGGCTAAGCTGGGAAAGTAGAAGAAAGGGTAGAAAATAAACATTAATAGCATGTTCTAGGTTCTAAGCTGTATGGTTATTAGGCATTTTATAGGAATCCCATGTAATCCTCAAAGCACTCTTGTGAGACAGGCATTGCCGTTGTGTTTTATTGACGTAGGAAGTCTTTCTCTAAATGCCTTGAATATGGAGGGAAAGTTGCAGTTCTTCCTTTAAAATTTTTGTTTTACTGGCGAAGCCAGGTGAAAGCAGTGAAATAAAAATGCCTAGTGGGCTCCCGCCAGTGAAACCACGCAGGTCTCTGGAGAGCCTTGGTTACCATCCGGCAACTAGGTCGAATTCCAGAGCAAGCCGGCGGCGGAAACGAAATGGTAGCCTGTGCTGGTCCCCTGGATTCCAGCGCAGCCCAGGCACACAGTCCTGTATGTGCAAGGAGAATCTGCAGCCCGCGGGGCCGCTGTGTACAAACGCCCACTTCAGTACCCTCAGAGCAGCTGTCGTGCACAGGACGCACGCTGAGAAATTAACCCTTTGGAAGTAACCCATATGCTTCCCGTCATAACTTCCAATCACAGGCTGCGAAAGAGACTTTTAAGACGGTGTGCATCAATAATGTATAGCAATGGCAATGCGTTTCTTAAAAAGTGCATTTTTAAAAAGGTGTGCAATATGGTTTTGGGGGGAGAAGGAAAATAAGATAAAAAGGCGAACAGTGATTAAAAGGTGATTTCATAACGATTTATAGCATGCATGTTACATGATTTTATAATATGATTTTTAAAACATCCATGCCGTGGACCGTTTTTTGCAACTGGGGCAATTGGGCTCCACGTCCCACGTGACTCGCCGCAAGGTTGCCACGGAGACCAGAAGAAACTTTTTTTTTTTTTTTTCAGTAACGTTCCCAGGGCGGCGAGCTGAAGAAACCGCCAGGGTACCCCGCTCGCTCCTGCAGGCAGCGGGAGCAGCGCCACCGCCACCAGCGCGCCGCCCGCGGGGAGGGGGGAGCGCGCGTCACGTGGCCGGGGCGGGGCCTGCGCGCCGCCCGCCGCCCGCCCGGCAGCAGCCGCCGCCGCCGCCGCCGCCGCCGCGTCCCATTCATGAGGGCCGCCCGGCTCGGCTGCGGCCCAGGCGGCTTCCGAGGCAGCGGCGGCGGCGGACGCCCCGGCCCCGCCCCCTCCACGGTGCTTCCCGGCCGGTCCTCGCCACCGGCGTCCATCCCCCGCTTCTCCCCGGCCGCCCTCCCGCGCGCGCCAGCGCGGGCCAGGAGCGGAGCCGCCGCAGGTAAGCGGGCTCCGGGCCGGGCGCTCGCGCCCTCTCGCCGCAGTCCGGCCTCCGGGTGGGGCGTCGCGTGTGCGCGCACAGGGGTCGACATGGGGGGCGCGGGACTGCCCTGCCGCAGGCCGCGACCTTCCGGGGCGCCCCCTGCCCCGCGCCCCTGTCCCCGCCTCGCCGCGACCGCGCCACGTAGACGCGGCCCGGGCAGCCGCCACAGCAGCACGGGCTGTGGACTCGGGGCCCAGCTGCCCGCGGGGATGGTCACCTGCGGCCCGGGGCCGCGCCGGTGGCGGGGAGGCTCGGGCTCCGGTGGCCGCGGGAGGCCGCCTCCCCTGCCCGCCCGGGCCCCGGTCCTGGCCCTGGGGGAGGGGGCGCCCGGGGCACGTGATTCGCGGCGAGCCGAGGGCTGGCAAGTTGCTGTTATTTCTTTAAGGCGGTTGGTTTGCCCGCCGCCGCCTCCTTCAGGCTGTAGATCCGATTCAAGTGTGAGTAGTTTTCTTTTCAAGCCCCTCCGCCCGGTGAATCTTCATTTGTAGCGAGTGAATTGAGATACAGTTTATACTGAGGATTTCTCGACTTTTAACGCCACCCATCACCGGACAGTTCTCATTGCAAATTCGAGATGAAATTTCGAAGACATAGTTATGCAAAACGGGACCAGGAAGATCACCCTTCCTTTCAGAAACTACTGGAAATCCGAATACTTGCACATTCTCCGAAGAATTGCCGCACAAGCGGCCAGACTAATTTTTAGTGCACATTTAGGGCTTGCTTCCGATGCTCCCCGAACCCCGTTTTTGTTTTTGTTTTTAATTGAAACCAAGTCTCCTGCCTTGTTATCAAGCCACCCTTTGCTCAAGTGCTTTTGCTTATTGTAGTGATACTGGTTAAGTGTGACTATTTGCTAAATTTCGACCTGGCTACTTTATGTTTTTTCTTCTTTCTAGTTTATGTTTTGACAACACAAAGTCAGTTTTGAAATCCATTTAATTGCCCCTAATCGTTTGTGTTGATGGTCACATGTTGATTGTTTTCAGTGGCTTTAGGATGAAAAGTTTGTCAGGCGATGCTGAAGGGGAAAAAAAGCAAAGCCCACCACCACCCGCTTCAGAGGGCAGAAGCAGATGAATTAGCCCTGGTTGGGTTGGTCCTCCTGAGCATCCTCACTTTGCCTGAAGTGCAGCCATCTCAGGCCAGACCCAGCCAGAGTATAGAAAGAAGAAAACCAACCACGTGTGAAAAACTGTTGGACCGCGTGTGCGGCTTCTCCCTAATTAAATGTGTGCTTGATTGTAGTATATCAGACCCAAGTATCCCCTGCCCACATGTTGGTAGAGCTACCCATAGAGTGCTGGAAATGAAACGGACAGTTTTGGTTTTAATTTTTGAAGGCACAGTTGAGAATGAACAGAGAAGCGGTATTCTTAAGAGGATCTGGAAATGGAAGCGTTTGAAAACTCTTGAACACTATATAGTAAAGCACTGTTAAAGAAGCAAATAATAGGGTCAGCTGTAGCTCTGTGTCTTTTATTGCTACGTTCTTATAGCAGTAAACGTTTTTATCACCTTGTATTGTAATTTTTGGTTTGCTGTCTAGACTGTCCCCTACACTGGGACCAGAGTCCCAGAAGGCAAGTACCAAACACAGAGCTGGCTTTAGAAGAGCCTTGGTGGAAGTTTATTATTGTATGACGGTAGGAAGCAATAGGCAGCTTGTCCTTCCCAGTGACCTGGTAGTGGGTGTCACTTCCTGAATGAGTTCCTTGAGTTTTCCTGAATGGTGAGCCTCAGATGAATAGTCTTGGTGGTGCCACACCTTGGAGATAGTCTAATGTTAGGTTAAGCAAATGAGCATTACAATGGACATTTTGCAATGTTTAGTTTAAATATAGCTTGATTCTTTGTGTCAACAGCTATTTTCTGTGCTGTTTTGTATTCAACATTATATATATATATATATATATATATATATATATAATCAGAACAGTTAACAATTAACTGAAAACTTTTTTGTTATGTAGAAGATTCAGCTACCTCTAAGGTGGTTAGCAGCTTTAGTCAGGAAGTTTTTCTTCAAGTCTGCCCACCTTTAAATCCTTTCCTTTTTGCACTGACCCCTGGGATTGTCACTGTGTGTGTGTGTGTGGACATTCCCTGTCAGTTGATAGTAATTTGGAAGTTTGTTTTGAAATTGTTTTTAGCTGTCTTTCATTCCCTTCATTGCTGAGTAAGTCCTTATACTTCTGACTGAGTCCCCAAGGTCTTTTGACATCATTTGCCACCTGTATGTTCATGAAAACAACTCACAAGTTGGTAGGCAGGGTCTAATGTTGGCCATTTCCTATGTCATAAAAACTTAGAATGAGTGTGGAGATATTATAAGCTGGAGTACTAGTAATATGGGTAGTCTTGGTAATAAGGCATTTGGATAAGAAGTTGTCCTTGTGACTTTGCTAGCATTTAACTGATTTCTGGATCTACTTTGCTGCCTTGTCAACTACTTAAGCATAACTGTTACTAACAGTGAACACTTCAGGTGTCTGAAGTTCTATTCTTTTCAATACAAGTGTGAGAGAATAGATGAAGTAGGTTGGTATCTCGAAGTGTCAGTGGCACTCTGGGTATGGTGGGGATGTGTGCAGAATCCTGCCTGAGACCACTGTAGCGTCTTTAGCTCTGACCCCTGCCCTTGTTTTGCACTGGAAACTTGGGTCTCTCTGCTCAGCTTCTCAGTCTCAAAGGAAGGAAGGGAAAGTGAAAAGAATATGTTAAGAGATGAACTGTGCTGCAATGCAATTTAAAGCCCTTAATGTGACTTTAGGATTAAAATGATAAGCTTTTTTTTTTCTAATTTGACTCAGTGGCTACAATTTAGTCTTTTTCATCAGAAGCCATAGAAAATTTTAGTGATCTTATTTGTTTAGCTTAAAATTTTTATTAAGAAATGAAGAAAGAAGTCAGATTTGATGTAACTGTTTTGTTAGGCTTTAAAAGTTAAATCAGGGGCTGGTGTGGTGGCTCAGCGCCAGGGGCTGGTGTGGTTTCGCCGCTTGCCTGGCAAGCATGAGGACCCGTGTTCAAACCCCAGCACCGTGTACGCAACTAAGTGTTGGAGCAACTAAAGCCATGTGAAAAGCTAAATAAAGTTGTTTCTCTCTCTCTCTCTCTCTCTCCCTCTCTCTTTAATTAAAAAAAAAAAAGTTAAATCAGTAGCATCTTTTCCTATCTGCTATTTCTCCTCTCTACAAAGTCAAGGTAGTTTATATGACAGTTAAAAGTGGGATCTTTTAGGATTCTTTTTAGTTTATTTAGGTCAAATATATAAAGATACA
>PVKS010016731.1:16614-43477 GCA_004027875.1 Aplodontia rufa
AAAAAAAAAAAAAAAGCTGAAATTGGTCCTGCAAGGAAAAAAAAAAAGAGATAGGCTTATGGTACACATTTAGTGACTAAATTTCTTTTACATGTTTTTGAAATATAATGCAAAATATAGTTGATACAAAGATATTCATTTGAATATGTTTCTAAATCTATAGTAAGATGATTTCTTTTTATAGAAGTAAAGCATCAGAATTATAATCAAAAGTTCATTGATTAATCTGGAATTGAAATCTGTGTAGAGGGCTTTTTTTTTTAAACCTCTGAATAAACACTGAAATTGACAAATAGCCAGGATAGTTCTATTTTGTTCAGTGCATAATATGACAGTTACTGCTCCTAGCAAGGAGATATGTCCAGCTGTTCTAGAGACTTGGTGTTTGACTTATTCCAAAAGAGAAGTGTCCAGAATGCAAATAGCCTTTAAAGACATATTTGGAAATAATCTATTCAGTATGAAGTCATATGATAATTTGATCATATGATTTCCTCCGCCATAGTGGCATTTGAACCCCAGGGTGCTTTATCACTGAACTAGATCCTAAGCCCTTTTTTATTTTGAGACAGGGTCTCTGTGTTGCTCAGGTTGACCTCGAACTTGTCATCCTCCTGCCTCAGCTTCCTAAGTCATTGAGATTACAAGTATGTGCCACCTTGTCTAGCTCTGTGATTTTTGAATTGTTATCCACTGTGTGCTAGCAAAACCGTTGGATAGTTAATATGAATTAAAAGCTTAGAACTGGACTTTGAATTGTGTTATGGTATTTTTCCAGGCAGGTGAGTCTGTTTACTTATAAAATAGTGTGCTTTTCTAACGAAGTCCAGGGATATTTGGGCTTAGTGAAGCATTATAGGGATTTTTTTTGTGTTTTAGTATGCTAAAAGTATTACTATTTTTTTGTTTGTAAGCATTCCAAAACATCTACCCATGTATTAAATTTCTTTAAAATCTTTTACCATTTACTAATGACTAATAGGTACCATTAGCCGTAACATCTATTTAAATATTCCTGTATACAGGAATGAGACAGAGAAGTGTTACTTAGAAAAGGCTGTTTTATACTTTGAAGTATGTATTTATGGGAAGGTCTAATCTTTTGTTGTAGGATTTTCTAAATGACTCGCCTAACTTAACTAAGTAGCATTATTTGAAAGGTAAAAATGTGAAATTTGGGGGTCTTTCAGCTCTATCCACTATCAAATGGTGCTGATGCTTACTAAGAAACAATGAACATTTCTAGGAGGTATTTAATGTTTGTAAAGGATTGTCATCATGCTTACAGTTAAGTGATTGAACAGCTTTGGGCCAGGCATCATGCTAAGTGCTTTACATTAATTTTCTCCTAAAGAGTCATAACAATCCTGCAAGGCAGAGAAAATAGCCCTTTTCTAGATAAGGCCACTGAAGCTAAGAGATTTCCTGAAGATCACACAATCATGTAGCAGTGGCCCCCTCTGTTGCCCTTTCTCTCATGCCACCATACTACCAAAGGACTGTAACAATTGTGCATTGATTTGACATCCCTAAATCAGTTTTAGGGTTCTGTTTTTAACTTTTATTGGGAAGAACTGGAGAAATGGAAACTTCACAGTCTGTACACTTGTAATAGTGGAGTAGCACCTGCTTTATAGGAACCTTATTTATGTATGCAAGACCAATTGTGCTAGGGAAAGAAAACCAGCAGGGAAAATAATGGCAGTGATTCTTGCCCCCTACTGCACTTACTTGACACCTGCTCTGGAATGAGCATTGCAAATCTAATGTTCTCCTGCCTGCCTTTCATAGTATGATCCTGTCATTGGGCTAAGAATGGATCAAGTGTCTAAAACCTGTATTTTCAATACAGTCTGGCCTCTATACCCAAACTAAATATTGCTTTCAGGCTCGGTCTGAGAAGAAGGTGGTTTGCATTAGTACTGAGAAGGATGAATGAAGTAGGGTGGTTGGACTATTTGAAACATGTTATGTCAGAATCCACCATGGTGCCTTCCTCAAGGATTTACTCTGGTAATTTTGACTGTTCTTGATTTGACTAGGTATACCCTATAACTTCTGAATTAGATGGGACTAGACTATGTAGAACGCTTATTGAGTTAAACAGTGTCAGAGTTGGGATGTCATGGGAACTATCTGTTCAAAAGTCCTTGTCCCATCACATTGTATAGTCAGCTGAAACTTTGGGTATCTGAATTCTTTTTGAACTGATTTGTCTTTGAACTAGTATTTTGATTTATTTTTCCTTCACCATATTATTTGACTCACTTGGTAACTATATCTGCAGATAGCTCCCCTCTAAGGGAGTTAATAAATGAATGACTTAGGAAGAAGACCGTTTCATTAAACAGAAATACATTCAGAGACAAAGTCTTGCTGTGTTGCCCAGATTACCCTTGAACTCAATCCTGTCTCAACCTGGGATATAGGCACACCACCACACGCAACAGTTGTCTCTTCTTTTTTTAACATGGGTCTAAACAATAGCTACCTGCCAGTCCCTCAGGATTACATGAAGACGTGTGTTGATCTACAGCCACTAGCCACCTAGATGTCCAGATGTATGGTAGCCGGCTGCAGATTCCAAATAGACCAGAGTATGCCAGCACTGAGTCCCAGCTTAGAGGGTAAAAGGCAAACATTCTTCCTATTATAATAAAGTAGTTTGTAATATTATAGGGAAATCAAATAAGTCTTTAAAGTAGAGTTTAATAAAATGGACAGGGAGGAATTGGGAAAGGAACACCACCTGAATGGTTGAAAATGAGAGGCAAAGGAGAGAACATGTTAGTTGAATGATGTTTTTCATGTCACACACACAAATATTTTGTGCCTAAGATTTCTTTCTTGACCTAGAACTTGTATCTTCACAATGTTAAGTTACTAGTTTTGTATAAAAAATCTTATGTGATACATGTGTTTATAAATTTAAGTCTTGTGATTTTTGCCATCATTTTGTCTGTGGCCCTGTGGATTTCCTATAGGATTAAACAGAGCCTTACTTTTGTATCTAGAGTGTGACTTCCAGAAAGTGGAGTTAGTTATCTTTCATAAGAGATGTAGTGCCAGTGAATGCTTCACTGAAATGAGGGGGAAGGTGATTTTTTGACTAGTTCATAAAGCCTCTAAGTAATTAACATTTTTTACAATCTCTAATTTGATTTTCCTTAGATTATGTAACAACTCAAAATTTTATTCTCTACTAATTCAGAAATACTAGTATCCCTGTATTATTATGGTGAACTGAATCTTTAATTCTTCTGGATGTGATCTTTCTAAATGGTGGCTAAGTCTTTCACTGACATTCTTGCCATCACATCTCCCTGTCCCAATTAAATGAACTGTATGAATTAATAGGAGTGTTGCTGTGTTTAACCTCCTGGTTCATTTGTTTTGTCTGTTAATGAGACACACCTAAAGCTCAGGTGGACCACAGATGTTGATGTTGAGAGTTAGAAAGGAGCATTTCCTAATGAAAAAGCAAAACAAAACATGAAAAGATCCACAATGCTCGTATTTGCTTGGTGTTTTTTTTCTTTCCCCTCTTGGTTTTAGTTCCTGTGAATGATTTTTTTCATAAGGCTGTATCACAACTCTATTCATCTTTAAGTTTTAAAGTACGTTATTTTCATATGTACTTGGAACATTAAGTAGTTTTATTAAAAGACATGTAATAAAAACAGCATGCTTACTGCCTCCTAGAAAAAACTTACTTCAATTCTTTTGCCCATTTCTTGTGGGATTCCAGTTCATATTTGTATGCCTATACTACTATAGCATGGGTTTCCCATTTTTAGATGTTCTTTATTGATTTTTGTAGTGTGCAGGATGAGGATTCATCTCTTACAAAGCCCTCCTTACGTTTCCTTATACTGACCACCCTTTGTAATTTTATCATCATGTTTTTAATTTTCTTTTTTAGTGTAACAGGAAAGAGCTTATTGAATGGTTAGGGAAAGGGAAAGGAGACACTTAAGGGAAAAGTGGGTACTCTTGGAGTGGAGAGAGTAAATGTACCTCTCCTGCACTCCACTTTTTTTTAAGAGAGAGGGACAGTGAGAGAGTATCAATTTTTATTTACTTTTTCATCTGGTTTTCATTGCTTAGACACTTAGTTGTGTATGTGGTCTTGTGGTTTCAACCCGGGTCCTCCAGCATTATCATGTTTTCTTTTCCCAATGTGTAGTACTTTTATTTTGATGACTAAATATTGTTCTTAACTAACCAGTTCAAATTTTTCTTTTCTCTGGAGTCAACACTTGTTTTGTTGGCTTTCATTTCTGAACAGCAGTCTCGAATTCAGGCTCCCAGTTTTTGACAGTCAGTGCAGTCCCTGCCTTGTCCTCAGTGTCTCTCATTTCTCCTATGTTGGGCCCCTTGTCCTGGATTTCTTCTCTTCCTTACTCTTGCTGCTCTTCCACATTTTTGTGGAACACTCCTCCAGCTGTATTGAGAAAAGATTCATAGGAAGTGAATTCTTTGTGATCTAAAAGGTCTGAGAATTTTATTCTAGTCTCATAGTTAATTGATAGGTTACCAATCAACGCTAGAATGGAATCAATACTAGAATGGAAAATTTTCTTTTAGAATGTAGAAATTTTTTTTGAGCATTTAACTTTTTTGGAAGTCTCAAAACTTTTTAATTTTTGTACTTCTTTCTTCTTTCCCTCTTCTAATCCTTTATTCCTCCTGCCACTTTTTTAACAAGTGCTTTTACTTTGTCTTTTTGAAGTATTTCATTAACTTTTTTTTTTTTTTTTCTCTTGATGAAGTGCCTTGGTTTGTGATTTACCATCTCAGTCCTTGGACCAGACACAGGAGTGATACTACCTGGGAAGTACCTACCTCACTTGGCTTCAGAACAGTGCAGATATGTTCTCATCCTTTGAGCTGGGGACTTGGTGGGAACTTTAATTTGGAAAATCAAGTCTCTGACTCTGGGAAGTTTTCTTGTACAATGTATTTAATAATATTCTTCCTTTTCTTTTTCCCCCTGCCTTTGCCTTCTAGAAAAAAACCCTACAAATTCAATAGAGGGCTCCTTTTGGATTGATAACTTTTTCTTCCTTTTGTTCATTCTTTTATCCTACCTAGTGAAGCTTGAAAGGAAGTTTTGCTCTCTGCTTCCAGCCCTGCTATAGAATTTTTGAATTTTACTGTTTAATTTCTAAGAGTTTTTTCCTCATTCTCAAGTGTTGCATTTTTATTAGCATCCTATTGTCATTTGTTGGTTACAAAATTTTCTTTTTCCTCTGACAGTATTGTGTTTGTAAAAGTTCTTTGCATTGTTTCCTTCAAAAATTGTTGTATTTTAAGCTCTCCTCAGATGTCTGGTATTTGTTGGCTATTTATAAGTAAAAGTAAGACAAAACAACTTATTGGAACTGCTCTCTGCACGAGCTGGACTTACACACTGAGTGGCCCTTAGAATGGGTGATCAGGTAGGAATTCCAAATATCAGTATTTATAGGTTCCCTTCCTTCCTCATTGATAAAGTCCTCAGAAAAGAATCAACTCAGTATTCTAATTTCTGTAATCAGTGTACATGGAGTTGAAGAGTGAGGGAGAGGGTAGCTTTGATGTCTGGGCCTTCTTAAGTTTCTGAAAATGAAGCGTGCACCTTGCTTCTTGTCAGTAATATTTCCTGTGTCATCCCTGGATGATTTGCAAGTCAGCCATCTCTCTTCCATCCATTACTTTTTTTTTTTTTTTTAAGAGAGAGGGACAGTGGGAGAGAGAGAAAAAGAGAGAAACAAGTTTTTTATTTAGTTTTGCATGTGGCCTTCTTTGCTCTGAGACTTCGTTGTATACGTGGAGCTGGGGTTTGAACTCGCACACTCATGCATGCTGAGCAAGCGCCATAACTGAGCCACTGCTCCAGCCCCCATTACTTTTCTTTTTAATGGTCTTTTATTTTTAGAACATTTCCAGATTTGCAGAAAAATGTAGAGGATATTGGAGAGTTCCCATGTGTCCTGTACTGAGCTTTCTCTGTTACTAACATCTTGCATTAGTCTGATATATTTGTTATAGTTAATGAGCCAACATTAATATATTATTTTTAACTAAAGTCTGTAGTGTATTAGATTTTTTTTGTTTTTACATAGTGAATGTTTTCTGACTCAGGAGCCCTTCCAGGCTACCTCATCACATTTAGTTGTCATATCTCTTTAGGCTTCTCTATGTATTCTCAGACTTTCTTGTCTTTGATGACCTTGACTTTGTTTTGTTTTGTTTGAGACAGGGTCTCACTTTGTTGCCCAGGCTGGTCTTGATCTCTGTGGGTTCAAGTGATCCTTTTGCCTCAACCAGCCAAGTAGCTCAAGTAGCTGGGACTGCAGGGTTGTATCACCACACACAGCTAACCTTCACAGGGTTTTGGTGTTTTTTTGTTGTTGTTGTTGTTTTTTTTTTAAATAATAGGGACAGAGAAAGAATCAGTTTTATTTAGTTTTTCATGTGGCTTTCATTGTTCTGACATTTTGTTGTGTACATGGTGCTGGGGTTTGACCCACAGCCTTGCGCATGCCAGGCAAGCACCATAACTGCTGAGCCACCGCTCCAGCCCCTAACCTTTACAGTTTTGAAAGAGTACTAATCAGATGTTTTGTAGGGTGTTAGAATTTCTCAGATTTTCCCCATGATATTAGTGTTGGAAGACCACAGAGGTATAGTGCCATTTTTGTCACATATCAAAGGTGCATCTTAGGAACATGATTAATACTTGCCTTGATCTACTTGGTTGAGATAGCATTTGCCAGATTTCTTCCTTGAAAAGTTAGTCTGTATTCTTTTTTTTTTTTTTTTTAAGAGAGAAGGACAGTGTGTGTGAGAGAGACAGAATCAGCTTTTGCTTTAATTGAGTTTTTCACATGGCCTTCATTGCTCTGACACTTAGTTGTGTATGTGGGTGCTGGGGTTTGAACCCATGTACTTGCACATGCTGGGCAAGCGCCTTAACCACCAGCCCCTAGTTTGTATTCTTTAGAAGTCATTCCATTCAGTTTACATCTAAGGTGTGCTTTATCTAGAGGGCACAATATCTATCTATTTGGAATTCCACATGAGAAATTTTTATCTTTACCCCAATTTATTAATTTATTCTATCATGTGTTTATATTGGAATGGACTCATGGATATTCATTTTACACTTTATGTTATAATCCAGTATGGCTTTATTATGCTGTCCAAACTTTTTTAGCTTTCGCCATTGGGAGCTCTTTCCTTTGCCTGCTGTGCCCCTTTGACATAGCCTCACCATTGTGGGAGAGTGTGTGTATGTGTGTGTGTGTTAGAGAAATCGAGAATCGATTTTTATTTAGTTTTTCATATGGCTTTCGTTGCTCCAGCATTGTTGCTCCATATATCGTGTATGTAGTGCTGGGGTTCAAACCTATGTCCTCACTCATGCCAGGTAAGCACCATAGCCACTGAGCCATGCTCCAGCCCTGTGTATGTGTGTGTGTATATATATGTATGTGTTTGGGAAAGGGTTTTGCTATGTTGCCCAGACTGGTCTTGAACTTGTAAGCTCAGGTGATCCTCTGGCATTAACTCCCTGAGTAAGGGGGCACTATAGGTGTGTGCCACCACACCAGGGTCAGGGGTTGAGTTTTGTTTTGCTCGGTTGCTTTTTTTCTCTATCCATGCTCTTTGTTCTTTTGGGTTAGCCTTTTGTATTTCTTTGCTGTTACTTTGAGTTCGCTAGGGTTGCAGTAACAAAATACCACAGACTGGGTAGCTCAAACAACCAAAGTTTATTGTCTCACTGTTCCAGACATGGGAGTTCATATTCGAGGTTGTCCTCAAGGTTGGTTCATGCCATCCTCTTATCTCCAGATGGCTTGGTGGCAGTCTTTGACAATTCCTAGCTTATATATGTGTCACCCTTCATCTCTGATGATCTCTGCCTTCATCTTCACATGGCCATGTGTGTCTCTGACCACATTTTCCCTATTTATAAAGACAACCAACCTTAACAATCTAATTTTAACTTATTACTGAGAGTGAGTGCAGAGTGGAGCTTGTCCAAGCCTTAAGGAGCAAGCGGGTGCAAGGAGGGAGTGTGAGAGAGTGCGGGAGAGTGCGAGCGGGGCAGAGCAGGGGCTTAGTCATCTGCAGCTGAAAGAAAGTGTACAGCAATTTAATCGTGTTGTAGTTATTAGATGCCTCATTTTTAAATAGTATTTCAAGTAGCCCTAAATTCTCGTTTACTAAGAACAAAGAACAACAAACCACGTTTTATATCGCCAGATGAACTGACCCTTAACAAATAAATAGCCAATCAGGAGCTGACGAGCCAATTCCTAACATACCAACCTATATATGGTAAAAGTCCGAGACAAAGGGTACCATGCTGATAGAAATATATCATATATGTTAGAAGATCAACCAGTCATGTACTTTGCTTTGTTTCAATTTCCTGCTTCGCCGTGAAATATAAAAGTATCGATGTGCTAGGGCTCAGGGCTCCCTCCCTCTAAATCTGCTGCATCAGAGAGAGCCCAGGCTCCAGCTTGCAATAAAAAGACCCTCATGTGTTTGCATCGGATTCGGCTCCTTGGTGGTCTTTGGGGACTTGAGACTTGGACATAACAATTACCTCTGTAAATGTTCATTTTGCAAACAAGGTCACATTCTGAGGTACTGATGGTTAGGGTTCCAGCAAGTATTTCTGCTGCTACTTTTCTCTTCCTCCTCTTCATTATTAGTATTATTGAGTATTATTATTATTTCAGGTAGGACATAATTCAACCCATAACATCAAGTTTCAAGAGAGTGGAGATAAAGTATGTGATGTTCTCTGGGTTTAACAGAATGTCTAGTTATGGTCGTATTTGAAAAGGTTCTTTCAGTGACATCAGTCTTCACTGAAGATAAGAAAGCCTCAGGAAATGATTTTAAAATTGCAACCAGAGATTTTTTTGTTCAGACTTGTGTGATTGCTAAAATTTCTTCTGGTTCCCAAATGTTTAATAACTTAGCATCTGAGTCATCTCATTTTTTTATTCCTGCTTTGTTTCAAAAGTAATTTGAAGGTTGGCAAAATGACTAAAGAATGAACAGCAGCAGTGTCTTGTACCAGAGAGTGAATCCCGCCTGCATCATGGCATAGTGACCTGAACATAATCAGCCAGGTTCTGGTGCTTCACCCTTGTTTATTATACTCTGTGTTTTCAGATGTGAGCCTTAACTGAAATTTCATTGCTTTTTTTTTTTTTTTAATATTCTACCATATATTTTCCTATTTTCGGCTCTCTTGCCTTTACCTAAAGTAAAATAGCCTACTTCTGCCTGCCCTTCCTTGCACCGCCTTCTCTTACTTCTTTTATATAGTTTTCCCAGTCTAAGATTATTTTGTTGTTGTCTCTCTCTCTCCATTCGGATGCAAGCACCTTGAGGGCAGGTACTTCGTTAGCCAAGTTCACTGTTTGATCCCTAACTCTGCATGTAGATCAGTGCCTGGGATATCAGAGTAGACACTGCTATTGAACAGGTCAGTGAGTTAAACAGGTTTCATGTACCTGCAGGACCAGTGTTGCTTCACTGGCTCTCTGTTACTCTTGGAAGTCCTGCCATTTAAGTAGCTCAGTGTGCAAGTGAGTTTGTGATGACATACTGGCATAGCCTTACGTGGTGGTGTTTTGTGATGCTACATAAAACCGGACCAACGACCCCTCCTGGAGTGATGGGCAAAACTGACAGCAGGAGTGTGTGTGGCTGCTGTCGTGACAGCCTCTCCCTTTTCCCATTCAAATTGTCCTCACAGAGCTGGAAAGAGGACAGCCTTCCTAAATTTCTGAAGAGTCCTGAGGTCTCAGTAGGCACTATACAAAATAAAACTGGGCAAGAAACATAAGCTGTGTTGTATTATTTTATTTTATAGAGAGAGCAAGAGAGGGAATCATTTTATTTTTCCATCTGGGTTTTGCTTTTCTAACACTTAGTTGTGTGTGTGGTGCTGATTTGAACCTGGGTCCTCACGTGTCAGGCAAGCACTCTACCTTTAGCCATTGCTCCCCTGACACCCCATCTAAGCTGTGGTTTAATTGCCACTAGGGAAGACACACCCAGCCTCACAGCCTCACAGCCTCTTCCCATTTCCCTCGGGCCTTTTTCGAATACAGCCTGGTGATGATTTGAGTTGCCTGGAACTGGGAGCACATCCCTTGGTCGCCTTATTCTCTGTAACTTGAGGCAGAGAGACCCAGGCAGTTCTAAACAGGAGAGGAGAATTTGTGCTTTTGATCTAGCAGACTTTCCTGTGGGAAACAGGGGGCTGCTTTTTTTGTATACTGAGGGGTGGAATTGCTGGATTATGTGGTAATTCTACTTTCCCTTTTTATTTTCCACAGAGGCTACAACATTTTACATTTCTGCTAACTGTGCACAAAGATTTGTTTCTCTACATTCTTGCCAATACTAATCCCCTACCACCAGCTTTTTAAAAATTATAATTATTCTAGTGGGTATGAAGTGGTATCATTGTGGTTTTGATTTGCACTTCCCTGATGGTTAATGATGATGTGCATCTTTTCATGTACTTATTGACTGCATCTTCTTCAAAGAGACATTTATTCAAATCCTTTGCCCATATTTTAATTAAATTCTTTTTGTTGAGTTGTAGCAGTTCTTTATATATTCCTGATATTCAAACTCATCAAATATGATTTGTGAATTTTTTCTTTTATAGATTGTCTTTTCTAGTTCTCATTGTCTTTTGATACAAAAAAAATTTAACTTTCATGAATTTATCTACTCTTTTCACTAATGTTCTTGGAGCCATATTCAATAATCATTTGCCAAATCAAGATCATAGAAGATTACCCCCATATTTTCTTCTAACAGTTTTATGGTTTTAGCTTTTATATTTAGGTCATTGGTATGTTTTTATTGGTGTGTTATAATTACACATAATAATGGGATTCATCGTTATTTATTCATACTTGTACGCAATATAACATAATTTGGGCAGTTTCCTTCTTCATTACCTCTTTTCTCCTCCTGCCCATCCCCTTATTCTATGGATTTCCCCTCTGTTTTCATGTTGATCTATTTTGAATTGATTTTTATTTGTGGTTTGAAGTAGAGCTTCAACCTTATTCTCTTTATGTGGAAATTCAGCTGACACCATGTGTTAAATAAAGATTTGGCATCCTTGTCAAAAATTAATTGGCCATAGATATTAGAGTTTATTTCTGGACTCTGTTTCATTAATCTGTGTTTATTCTTATGCCATTACCACACTGGATTATGGTAGTTTTGTAATGAGCTTTGAAATCAGGAGAAATAAGTCTTTCATCTTCTTTTCCAATATGGGTTTGGCTATAGTCCGGGCCCTTGTAACTCTATATGAATTTGAGGCTGTAGGGATATTGATAGGATTGCATTTCATCTGTAGATCACTTTGGGTAGTATTGACATATGAACAATATTAAGTCTTGCTGTTCATGAACAAAAATGTCTTTCTGTTTACTTAGGTCATTTTTAATTGCTTTCAGCATTGCTTTACAATTTTAATAGAACAAGTTTTTACCTCCTTGGTTTAATTGGGGGGGGTACTGGGAAATTAACCCTGAGGCACTTTACCACTGAGCCACATTGCCAGCCCCCCCCCACCTTTTAAAAAAAATTTTTTTTTTAGTTGTAGGTGGACGCTGTATACTTGCCTGTCTTTCTATTTATGCAGTGCTGAGGATTGAACCCAGTTCCTCACACATGCTAGACAAGCTCTTTACCACTGACCTTTGAGCCCAGCTCCCCTAGTCCTCTTTGTTTTTTTATTTTGAGACAGGGCCTAAGTTGCTGAGGCTGGTATTGCGATTCAGGTCTCAGCCTCCTAATCGCTGGGATTACAGGCGTGTGCCACTGAGCTCAGCTCCTTGGTTCAGTTTATTCCTAGGTATTTCATTCTTTCAGATTCAATGCATAATATTTGAGATTTTAAATGCCTGGCTGTTAAATCTGAGTTTCAACTTAAATTCGGGAAGGTGCTATGGAAGACATCTTTAGCTTTGAAGTCAGGTGTATTGGATTTGGGTCCTGGCTTTGACACTTTTAAAACTTTGAATATTCCACACCTTCAAAGCTGTTTCTTCCTTCTGTAAAAGAATAGGGATAAGTAAATCTGTCTTTAATGGACATTATGTAGATCAGAGATGATAAACACAAAGCACCAAACCAGGGCATCACTCAAAATAAGTAAGAAAATAATGCGAGGCTGCTGGGATTGTTTTCTTGTATGATTTCAATATAAATGTGTACATATGTATGTATGATTTATTATATGATTTCTCATAAACATTTAGCTTAAATTACCTTTTATGCTTATCCTTTTTACATTCAGAAGTTTTGTGATTAAAGTATATTTTAAAAAGTTGAGTAAAATTATTTTGTTGCAAAGGCTAGTGATTTTTACACAAACTTATTTCCAGAGAGTCTTTTTATAAAACATGTTGTGTCTAAAAGACAAAAAAGTTGTAATAATCTTGCTGTTGTTTCCTTAGAAGAGGGGCTAATCTCTTCTGCGACTACTGCGTGCATTTGCGTCTTTACTTATTTTGCATCGTATCTGTGTCCTGACATTGTGATGGTAAATTTTAGATGTTACCTGCTTTTCATCTCTAGTAGTAGCAAAGCCCACGTAACTGTTTCTGCTGCTAAGGGCATTATTTGAGGCTTTACTTCATTGGAGAATACAGCTACTCCTGTCATCTGGAATTGTATTTATCTTTATGCATTAATTATCACATGTCTAAAGTGCTACAGTTTTCTTCTTTTTCCCATACATCTTACTCAGACTTTGAATTAGGCAGATTCAGTTTCTAAAGGCAAAAATCTAAGAATTTTGATTCTTTTAAATTTCACCTTAAATGAAATATTTGGTACCAAACTTAAATGTAGCATTAGAATTTTCTAAACATTATAAATGTAAATACCTTAAATTAAATATATTCTGTCACTTTTGTTTGTTGCTCATTTCCTGAAAAACATAAATGAACCTGCTTATAAGAATATGAAATGTTTTATATTCTGGCAGGGAAGTAATAATGGTAGGATGCTTGAGGTTGAGAAGCTTGGAAGTTTAAAAAAAGAAGAAATTGGACAGAGCTGACCATAGAAACAAAGCAGAGTTGTCAGGTTCTTGTAGGGACCCATTTAAGGTTACAGATTAATAATTTATACTGCCACCTATCTGCTCTATCAAGATGATGTTTACTGGCAGTATTTGTGATAATTATTTATTAAAATAATAATACCAACTGCTCGAATGGTGTTTTTTAAAAGCCTACTAAGAAAGAACATCAACATGTGAGTGAGTGCATTAGCACATACCTGTAATCCCAGCAGTTTAGGAGATTGAGGCAGCACAATCACAAGTTTGAGGCCAGCCTTAGCAACTTAATGAGAGCCTGTCTCAGAATGAAAAATAAATATAAGACTGGGGTCAGCACCTCTGAGTTCAGTTCCCACTGCCAAAAAAAAAAAAAAAAAAAAAAAAAAAAAAGTTCAGTGATACTGGTTCAAAGCAGAGGTTTGGAATCACCCAGACCTAGGTTTGTATCCTGGCTTCTATATAAGGCAGCTGTAGACATGAGTAGCTTGCAACTGTTGATAAGTTATTAGTATGTAGAATGTTTGCTTTTTGTCACTCCTGCATTTATTTCTTGAGTTCCTAGTGTTTTATTTGTATGAACTTTATGTGTAATAGAATTATTATATTCTCTCCTAAGAAACCACACATTTGAAAGATTGTTTTTGAATTTCTGGTTTCTGAGTACTTAGTGACACAGGAGCCATTCATTTTCATAGATGTAAGAGGGTAGGAGGAAGGAGAATACCAGCCAATTACCAATACATCTATATTTTTAAGAGAGAATGTTAATTTTTTTCATCTGGTTTTTGTTTTTCCTTTATTTATTTGTATATACAGTGCTGGAGATAGAACCCAGGACCGTGGGCATGCCAGGCAAGTACACTTACCACTGAGCGGTCACCTCTCCAGCTGCTAATTACTAATTTTTTTTTTTTTTTTTTAATAGAGAGAGGGACAGTGAGAGAAAGGGAGAAACAACTTTACTGAGCTTTTCACATGGCCTTAGTTGCTCTGACACTTCGTTGTATACTTGGTGCTGGGGTTTGAACCCAGGTCCTCGCACTTGCCAGGCAAGCGTCGAAACCACTGAGCCACCGCTCTGGCCCCTAATTATTAATATTTTTAAAAATGAAAAAAAATTTTATTTGAGAGAGGTGAAAGAAGTACAAAATAATTAAAAACAAAGTAATTAAAACAACCATCACGAGTTTTTCAAGTGTTCCAGAGTATTGTGGAAAACCAGCTGTATAAAGGAGAAGTCCTCTGAGGAATCAAGGAATTGAGTAGGATTGACTTGAGATCCCTACATGTTGCTAATCTCATATTTTTTGATAATTTTCACTTTGGATTGTATTAGTAATGATAAAAATCAACTCTTGCTCACCTTCATTTATTATTTGTTGCAGTTTTCTTTGGCAAATAATAAGCCATCTCATTTTTTATCTGGAGGAGAAAAACTCGGCACTGTTCTTCCTTTTCAGTACCACAGGTCTCAAGTATTTGCATAGGGGTGGCCTTGTCAGTTTTAAGTTTATAGCAAATAATTCCTTTCTAAAAAGGTTAAAGCACCATACTTCCTAAGTTATTCACTATTGTAAAATTTGACAATAATAAGACTTGCATTTCAATAGGATTTCTTGAGTTTAAATGGAATAGTCCTAACATAAAAATTTGCTTTTATGCTTAGTGTGTCATTCCTGTGTATCACCATGCAGACTGCTATTTAGAGGTGAAATGAGAGAATTAAAAAACATTTAAAGAGTCACAGAGTTAACAGGTCATTCTCCTCATCTCTCCTCAGTGAAGCAGCTAAAGACCCCAGGAACCCAGTTTGAGCAGGACAGAGAATTTCCCAGCTTCTTTGGGGCTTTGTTGGCTAGAAATTGTGACAGGTCATAGTTCTTCTAATCCTCAATTGTGCTGCCTAGCTTTTCTCTCTTAATAATCAGATAATTTGATGCTGCAGCCAAGCATCTCTCAGTATTGTCTTTCTTGGCTCAAAATATTGGGTGAAACTTGATCCTAGAACATTAGTGTCAGAAGGTTGGACTTCAGAGGTTTGTTTGGTTCAGGCTCCTAAAACTGGGATGTGTACATCCAATTTTCTAAGAATATTCTAAGCCATACAACAAATGTGATACGTTAACCCTTCAACTTGGTAGCTATTTTTTCCATATTAAAAAATAGATAGCCAGGCATAGTTATACACATCTGTAATTGCAGCTACTGGTGAGGCTACAGCAGGAGGATTATGAATTTGAGCAGTAGGCAACATAGACAAACTCTCAAAATTAAAAAAAGGGCTGGCAACGTAGCTCATGGTGGAGTGCCTCTGGGTTCAGTCCCCAGTTCCAGGGTGGTTATGGATATCACAGTAGAGTACAAAATGTATTAATTTTGAAGCTAAAACTGCTTTGTAATCTCTCTCTCTCTCTCTTTTTTAATCTCGGATTGGACCCAGGGGTGCTTAACCACTAAATACCCAGCCCTTTTTATTTTGAGACAGAGTCTCACTCGGTTGCTTAGGGCCTCAGCCTCCCAAGAATTACTCCCAAGAATGGAATTACTGGCATGTGCTAGCATGTTTGGCACCTCTTTTATCTTTGAAAGTCACTTGAAGCTGGGTCTCTGACCTTAGGAGATCCTCTCTGTTTTTTCTGTGTTCCTGGAAAGACTCGTTTGCATTTGATTATTCACTCACAGTTCATTGGAATAGACACTAGCTGTACTGTCCCAGGTTGTGGAACTGTGTGGAGGTATTATGAAACACTGGAACTTAAGTAAACTGGGTAGCCATTATTTACGAAGTGGTCAAACTGTAAATGTTTGAAAAACCTGAGAGTGGTAATGAGTTTTCTTTGGTTTTGAATAAAGCATAATTTGTCCTTTTGGGGTTGTTTTATTAGTTTAAACAGTAGTTATAAATAATTCCAGATAAAGAAAGAAACACTTCATATGTCTTAGATGGCTCTAAATTAAAACAAGGAAATTTGTTTCAGGTGGAGTTTTTCCATGTCATTTTTGTAGTGAAATGGGCTTGAAAGTTCAAAAATTCACTTGAGTCACTTCTTTATTTATAGAAAAGTTATTGTGAAGATTATGAAATTCTTTGTAACTGAGGCTTTTAAAATACTTTCATCATGATTTTTTTACTTATCAGAATTTGGTTTTCTCACATTTTCATCTGTAATCCAGGAGAAAGGTGTTGCTATTCCACAGTATGACCACTAGGTGGAGTGCAATTTGTGTGTTTTGTGGTGAAGTGAGGACACCGCTTGACCTGAAAGGATTTCTATTGAACCAATTTACTACAACTTCACATAAATAAACTTTAAGTAAGGACGTTTAAATAAATCCTTACACTTCCCTAAAAATCCTTTTATAGCTAGGCTTGTATATTTTCAGGATTAGCAGTGGGAAAAATGGAAACAAGGTGTATTTTACTTAGCATCTTTATCACTTGTGGAATTTGAACAAAAATTCTGATTTTCCTGACTTGTATTTTAGATTTGTTTTTTCTAAACAAAGATTTTGTGTGTGTGTGTGTGCAAGGTTTAAGACTTGGAAGAAGACTTCTAATTTCCACCTGCTTTTTTTTTTTTTAAGATCATCAAAGATGCTATGCAAAAGTAAAACGTAATTTTTCTTAGTATTCAGCTATTATTATTAGTTTCTTATTTAGAAAAGTTCTAAAGTCATTTTTCTTTTTCTTTTTTCTTTTTTTTTTTAAAGAGAAAGGGATAGTGAGAGAGACAGAGAAAGAGAGAAACTTTATTTAGTTTTTCACATGGCCTTAGTTGCCCCAGTACTCAGTTGTGTACGTGGTGCTGGGGTTTGAACCCGGGTCCTCGTGCTTGCCAGGCAAGCGCAGAAACCGCTGAGCCACCGCTCCAGCCCATCATTTTTCTTTAAAAATTGTAGGGTTGGTTGAGAATTGTTGGTTGTGACTTTAACATTTGTTGACCAATGTGTGGGGTACTGGAATCGGAACATTGGGTTCCAGCTTTGGAGGTCAGGGTGATGCTCAGGTCACCATAGGGAAAAGCTGTAGGTGTGTGCCCAGAGACGACGTAGATGTCCAGGAGATGAGCTCACCTTTGATGGGTCCATGGTGCATGCTCTCTTGCAATGAGGACATTTTGTGAGTCATCCATCAAAACATTGATACAATACCAGGATGGGCAGGAAACTCAGATGGCTAGCTTCGGCCTTGTTGTGTTAAGTGACCTTTGAAGTGAACATTGCCCAAACAGAGTTTATACTTACTGTTCTCTGCCCTACTGGATCTCCACCACTCTTTATTTGTTAGGCCTTCCTTCTTCCCATAGCACATACTTTCTGGGTCTCAGCTTGGCAGAATGAAAAACAAACAAACAAATAAGCAAAACCCCCACTGAAACAAAAATTGGGATTGTTATTCGAACAGTTTTGCCAGAGAAGTGGGTGACCTCTACTGGTCCTTGTTTTCTTTGTGTTTAAAACAGATAAGAATAAGTTTTTCTCTTTTTCCTTTCCATCTACTCTCCTACTTACAGTTTTCCCTTCTGCTATTACCTGGTATATTTTCTTATCTCTCTCCTCCACATTTTATTTCCTCTGCCCCCTTGAGAGTTCCTTTTTTCCCCCCTTTATCTTCTTGGGTCATTTCTCCATAATCTTTTTGTTCTCTCTTAACTCTTCTCTCCTTACCTTTCATTTCTCCTTCCACTTTTTTCCCCACTAGCAGCACCTCAATATGAGGTTTTATGACTACCATCTGACATTGGGGATCTGGAACTGTAGCAGGTCATGGAGGAAGTATTTTAATTTCTATACATGGCATTATATTTAAACCATAAAAACCCTATCACTTCCCTTTTGAAAAGAGGGATTTTTGTATTTCGTATGTACTGAATTAGGCTGCAAGTGAATGGATACTTCAGTAAACTTCAGACTTCACCTTAGTATCTGGCAGTCTAGATAGCAAGTAGGGAAATATGGTAAATGCAAGACAAGTTTTCCTGTCTCTAATTTTGGTGAAATTTGGTTTTTAATTCTGCCACTAAATATTTTTATAATAGTAATCTGGTGGTATATTGCTGTATTATACGCATTACCAATGCCCTACTTGGCCAAAACTTGGAATTTTTGTCTTACTGTGAAATTTTCTATTAGTCACATTTAAAAAGTTTTAAAAGTAGAAAAAAAATTAACTGTAATAATCTTATTTAATTCAATATATCCAGAATACCATTTCAACACTTACTATGTATGAAAATTACAAGATTATTTCAAATTCTTTTTTTCATATTGTCTTCAAAATCCAGGAGGCATTTCTTATTAGACACTTTGCAGTTGGTACTAATCAACTTTCAAATCATTTGAGTTCAGTAGCCATATGGCTAATGTCTATAATGAACAGTACAGTCCTACAGAATGGCTTGAATAAAATATATTGAATTTAAAAATGTAATGTGTTTTGTGTGTGTTAGGTGTGTTTTAGGTCTTTAGAAAAATTTAGTTGAAGTTACTCTCTGAGAGCTGGCAAGGGCGTAATGGAAATGTGTGTTAAGTGTTGCATTGTCATACTCTTGAATTCTAGTAAGTTTTGTTATTTACAGTACCAAGCAAGATATTTTCAAGAATTGTGAAAAGTATGGGTAATGCCACTTGTTGGTCTCTATAAAGTACATATAACCTGGCTGACTTTGGGAAGCTCACTGATGTTCAAAAAAATACATATATGTAATTTCCCTTAATTTGATTAATTTATGTAAGATTGCTTCTCCACATGTCTGGATTTTTTTTATTATTTCTTTAAAAATGAGGATGTGATTAGTTTAAGGAATCATTAACTCAATCCCTGTTCTGTGTGATGGAAGCTGTAGTGACCATCATGTGATTGGGTAGGACTTGGTACCTATCAGTGTAAACACATGGCACAGCCTGTCCCATGCCCTCGCTTATCTTCTTTGGAGAGAAGGGGTTGAGGTATTTTGAGCAAATCTCATTGGTAAAGTTGTGTGTGCATTGCTTTTTTTTTTTTTTTTAAGAACCATTTCCTTTCGATTTGAACCATATTCCTGTATCTGTAAGCAGTTAATACTCAGTTCGTCAGCAGAGCAGCTTTCTGTTTTGATGCTTCCTTCATTTTTGCAAAAAGACATGCTTGATAAACTTCTTCAATTTTAAGATGTTTTACTTAGAAGATGATAGTGAAAATGAGCAGAAGGTTCACAAAGGCTCATTAAGTAGAACTGGAGCTGTTTACCATGGCAAGGGCCCTCCTAGTATCCTGGTGAGTTCTGTCTACCCACACCCCTGCTTCCTTGCCTGTGTGCTCAGTCTGGGTACAACTGAAGAGGGGAGGGCATCTTCTAAGCGAAAGTGACTGATGCTCTTCCTTTGGAAATTGTAATATTGTTGTAAATTTTATGTTGAACAAGAATGTTTGGCTACCTGCCTTCCCACTTTGGCTATCTGCTATCTTTCTATCTTTTTCTATTTTTTGTTATTTTAACAAATAGTAACTTTCTGCCTAGGGAAGAAATAAAGTTGCTTTAAAACAGGGTTTAAAACTTTTTAAAATAGGGTTTCAAAACAGTGTATTTGGTTTCACATTCTCTTTGTAATTGAGGTATAAAAGTCATTTAAAATTTTTATAGTTTTTGTCCTAGCCAAAACCTTCTTGAAAGCTAAACTAATATTTGGAAACTGGAATTTTATTTGTATATATGGTAGAGAAGAGTGACTGCAGCCTCCTCAGTGATTGTAAGCAAGAAAATTTTGTAAGCTTGAAATATGTGGGAGAAAAATGGAATTTTTTTTTTAATCTAGAGTATTCTATTTTGTTACAAGAAGTAAAATAGAGCTTATTATAAGCTTAATATGAATTCCACAGTCTGTATTAAGGAAACAAAATCAGTTGACTTAGAGGAAAATATAATTTAACTCTACCTGTGAAGACTGTTCCTTTAAAAATAATAGAAAGCAAATGCTTTTTTTAAAGATAGAGGGACAGAGAAAGAAAGAGAGAGAGAGAATCAACTTTATTTAGTGCTTCACATGGCTTTTGTTGCTTGGACACTTCATTGTGTATGTGGTGCTGGGGCTCAAACCCATGTCCTTGCACATGCCAGGCAACAGCTGTAACCGCTGAGCCACCGCTCCAGCCCTGCAAATGCTCATTTCACAGGTACTTTTTAGAAAATGATGAATATTCTTATGAAAGCAAACATAAAATCCACAAAACAAAAAAAAAATTGATAGTTTTAAGATATGGTTCATAATCTGGTTTTAGTTTTAAAGCTATAAAAAAAGCTTTAAAAGGCACCTTTAAAAATATTATCACATTCTGTGTGCTTTTGCTTTTGGATCTATAGTGTATTTGTTCAGATCTCTCTTAAAACTAACAGAAATACATTGAATGTGAATTAAAAGTCAGGTACTGCTGTTGAATATGAATGAAAGTCAGATGCTACTGAAAGGCAAATTGCTTTTGAACTCTTCATTTTAATATAGAGTGTATATATATGTGTGTATTGCATTTAGGCACATTTGTTGTAAAGGTCAGAAAAGAGGAAAGTGAACAAACCTGATTCTTCAGTTCGTTTAATAAGTGGCACTGATAAACACACACTGACCATCACAGGAAGAAGTTCTTAGACTTCTTGCTGCAGGCATTAATTAAAAAAAAAATCAGGTGTGTTTGCTTACGCTGCATTTTATTAACAGTTCCATTATGTCACTGTTAGAACATTAACATCCCATGAGTCACCTCCCCACCCAAGAGAAACATGAGTTTTCTAAATGGCTAGTGTTTGGGATATGAGAGTTGTTATCTGCTTAATAAACTAATGATTATAGAGGAGTTTGACTTTATAACTTGGGTGTGTGTGGTGAATGGGTATGTGTGACAAGAGGGAGAATCCTGGTTTCCAAGATTTTGTGACCTAGGCTTCCCTTTGAATTCACGCATTTTTTTTTCTTTTTTTCTGTGCACACTTCTTATTGAAGACTTTAGGTATTTGGAGTGTACGTATCTCATGATGAGGTAAAAGGCTAGATAATTTTACATTAAAATACTCCAAAGTTTCAAAATAATGTACTGGAGTTATTTTTCACTCGTTTATTTCAAATTGCCTTGATTCTTTTCTTTTGGCAAGGCCAAAATGTATAACAGGAGTTCTTTTCCTAAGAAATCTTAAAGAATCAGTCTTTCTGCAGTGTAGAGCCAGAAGAGATTTCTAAAGGCCATCTGGCTATACATATTAGAGGTTGCCCAGGCAGGGAAGTGAGGATCTTCACATACTCTTGGATTTTCAGCTGCAGGGGGACTCCAGGAAGCCCTGGGGGCAGGCAGTACTCCTCAGTCCTCCTTTCTCTTCCTCTTCAGCTCTTTATCTTAGGAGCTGGAGACTCCAAAAAAGCTCAGCAAGATTTAATAACATAAACAGTGGTAGGAAGTTAGCAAGTCACCCTATGTGCAGGGTTTATGATGTTAGACAGAGTGCTTTATGCTACCTGGGCTTTGGGTAGATTGAGGAAGCCCCAGTCTTAGCACATTGTCATTACTTGTTGCTGCCAGAAATTATGAAACAACACTAGGTGAACAGAACCAAAACTAATCATGTTTCTCCAGTCTAGCATGGACAGTGGTCAAAAAATTATTAAATATTTGAGAGTTTTTCATTTCCTCACAAATAATGGTATTAAACTTAACAGTCTCATAATTAACCATAGAACTCAACTAACCAAAGTTCTCAGACCTGGAACAAAGACTAAGAGACTAAGATAAGAATTTCTTCTTTCCTGGATAAGGAAAAGTTTCACAGAAGTTTTTGGGATAAACATTTTCAGGGTTCCATTTACAAAATCATCTTTTAACTCTCATGCTTCCCCAACACCTATGAAGAGCTTGCAAATTATGCCTTTCCTCCTCTTTCCCCAACTCCCTTACATTCTAGGGCGAATGCTGGGTGATTATCTGGCTATCTAGCTGTGGGTGCTGATTACCTAACACCTGCAGAGGTCCCTGCATTTGAGAGAAGATTCCAGAACACAGATGTGCTTTGGCAGTATCTCCAGCCAAGTATTTATGTAGACTGAAAACTTTAAGGCATGGTAAGAGGACATATTGGGACTGGTGTAGCACAAGGTTGGGATATAACTAATTAGTTAGTTTGGGGGAGTTCTCTTAAAACTGATCCCACAAAGAGCTCTGGAATTTGGGGAAGAGTAGCTTTGGAACTAGGGCCATCAATATGTTTAGGCTGGTTGAGAGTTACTATTCATTTTTATATTTGTGCCTCATCTATTTTCATTAAGGAAAAATTTAGAGGTGGCTTACAATTAAAATGCATACGTATGGGCTGGAGCGGTGGCTCAGTGGTTATGGCACTTGCCTGGCACACATGAGGACCTGAGTTCAAACCCCAGCACCACGTATTCAACGGATTCTCAGAGCAACGAAAGCTACGTGAAAAACTGGATGAAACTGATTCTGTCTCTTTCTCTCTCTCTCTTTCTCTGTCCCTCTCTCTTTAAAAAAAAAAAAAAAAAAAAAAAAAAAGCAAGCTTTCACACATCTGCCTGCACAGGACTATGTGGTATATGGCTAAAGCTTTTGTTTGAGGGAGGGTAATGGTATACTGGGGATTGACCTCAGGGCTGCTCCACCCCTCAAATATTTAATTATTTTTATGAACATTATCCATAGAGGGTGTTCCATCCCTTTTTATTATTTTGAGACACAATATCCCTAAGTTGCTGAGACTGGCCTCAAACTTCCAATCTTCCTGCCTCAACTTACTGAGTAGCTGGGATTAAAAGTGTATACCACTACACTTGTTAATTTTAAAACAAAATAATTCAACAACTTGACACAACTGAGTACAGTAGGCGCTTGCTTTTTTGCTTTTTTTCCTCGAATTGAACCCCAGGGTCTCATGCATTACACACATGCTAGGCAAACAGTCTACCACTAAGCTGTATCTATTGAGCCTCTGTTTTTTTAATTTGCATTTACTAATATGTCTGAATTATTTGCTGGTCTGGTTTGTGAATAACATAGCTGGAGAGATTTCCAGTAAATGACCATATGATTACTGCCATTTTTCATTTGACCTTGGTCCTGACAACACACTCAGTTTACTGAGCTCTTTCGCTTAAGAGTTAGAGTGCCAAGGTAAGCCCAGTGTTGTGATGTGATCCAGGTGTGGGTCAGTCAGCTCTGTGCTTAGAGAAACATCTCCTAAACCCCATCACTGCATTTATATGTCCCGAGGAGTTAAAGACTGCTGGTCTGGACTAGAGGAGTTGAATATGACTATAAAGATTCTAAATAAAAATCTCACCCCCTCCCTAGGGAAACACTTATTTTTAAGACCATTTATGTATAACATTTGTATCTTAGATATTAAATATTCAGAACCAACATAGTTCTGGAGAAAAATTATAGACACATTCCAGAGTAAATAATTTGTGTTTCCAACTTTAAAAAACCTTATTTAAAGTGAAACAATTATTAAGGGTATTGATTTAACTTTACTCATGCTTAGAACTCTGTGTGCTTTTGGTATACCATTTTAAGACTAGTTCCTATCTGTTTGGAAGGGACCTTCATTAGAAACCTGCCTAAAGTGAGGCCCAGAAATATAGGGAGAGTTGTGTAACATCTATAGAAAGTTATCACTGTTCAGATTTACCTGAACTCTACTTTAATTGTAAATAAGAGAAGCTATCTCTAGGTCAAGAGACTGCTGAGATTATAGAAGTAATTTCTAATCTTTATTTTTCTTATATTCTAAAAAAGCATGAAACCATAGCCATTATAGACTGATATCCATTCCTGAACTTAGATTCCATGTTGGAAAAAGTAATTCCTTCAGGGGAAGTGAGACAAGAAAAGAAGCCTTCAGTGAAAACAAAATGGGTCTAGAATCAATCCAATTGATACTAGTTTTCTGAAAACTTCAAATACATTGACATTTTCTTGTTACTTGGGGGCTTAAAAAGGCATTTATTCCTATGGTCTATATGTATGTTGCTAGGGAGCTGGTTGTCAGGATTCCTCGAGCACTTCAGTGATTCATATGTATCTTGGGGCAAGAGGTGATTCCCCAGGACATTGACTCCCAAGTCTGGTCACTGAAGTCACTCCTGAGCTTACAGATTTCTCTGCACATAAAAACTACATTAAGATTTCACCTCGGGGGCTGGAGCGGTGGCTCAGTGGTTATAGTGCTTGCCTGGTATGCACAAGGACCTGAGTTCAAACCCTAACACCACGTACACAACTAAGCCTCAGAGCAACAAAAGTCACATGAAAAATTAAGTAAAATTGATTCATTCTCTCTCTCTCTGTCCCTCTGTCTTTAAAAAAATAAAAATAAAAACTATTTCACTTCACGGGACTGGAGCGGTGGCTCGGAGGTTACAGCGCTTGCTTGTCATGCACAAGTACACAGGTTCAAACCCCAGCACCCACGTACGCAACTGTCAGAGCAACGAAAGCCATGTGAAAAACTCAATAAAAATTGATTCTGTCTGTCTCTCCCTCTCTCACTGTCCTTCTCTCTCTCAAAAAAAAAAAGATTTTACCTCACGCCAGCCAGATTCGCAAAAATGAAGAAAATAAACAATAATAGATGCTGGAGAGGATGTGGAGAGATAGGCACACTAGCACACTGTTGGTGGAACTGCAGACTGGTACAGCCCCTCTGGAATGCAGTGTGGAGAATCCTCAGAAAACTAGGGATGAGCCCACCATACGATCCTGCTGTTCCACTCCTGGGTATTTTTCCAGGGGATTTAGAATCAGCACATTACAGTGACACAGCGAAATCGATGTTCATAGCAGCTCAATTTACAATAGCTAAATTATGGAAACAACCCAGATGTCCCTCACTGGATGAATGGATCCAAAACCTGTGGTACATATATACCGTGGAGCTCTACTCAGCAATCAGAAACAATGATATTGCAGCCTTTGAAGGTAAATGGATGGCTGTGGAAGAAATCATGCTGAGTGAAATAAGCATAACCCAGAGAACCAAGGGTCGAATGTCTTCACTGATTTGTGGAGGCTGGATCTAGACCCTGGCCATTGAGAAAGGTCAATTCTCATGTTTTAAATCTGGAAAAGGTTTAGTGACATGGTACCGAAGGCATTCGTAGAGATGTATTGGTGGGGTGGGGGAGGGCGTGGGGAGATAAAGGTGGGTAATTGGGGGGGGGGATTTTGGGGATAAATCTAATTTTCAGAATTTATTTATATATATGTTGTTAGTAGCATGTTTGTTCAACAAATAAATTTCTTATTAAAATAAAAAAAACATACAGATTTCTCAGGCAGACTGAAGCAGAATCAGAGAAGTAGGGAATCCCAAGAATTGTTCTGTTTGGGTTGGTTTTTAGAATCAAACTACAGGTTCTGTTCAGGGTTTTTTCCATCAAAGTCCATTTTCTGTTTTAGAATCCAATCCAGAATACCACATCTTTAGTTGTCATATGTTGGATATTTTGGAGAATAATACTTTATTTGGATTTGTCTACTGTTGTCTCATAATTAGATAGAGGTTACGTTTTTGGAAAAAAATACCAGAGAAGTGATATGTTCTTGTTAGTGAGTCATCCCAGCAAGTCCCTGAGGTCAAAATGTCTTCTGCTGGTGAAGTTTCTCTTGATGATTTGATTGTGGTGATGTCTTCCAGGTTTCTTTACTGTGAAGTTATTTTTGCTTTTGTAATGAATGTATATCTTGGGGAAAATAGTTTGAGAATGTTCAGACATCCTGTTTCTCCTCATGCTTTTGTCTTCTATTTTTAGCACTGATGGATGGGTCTTGTCTGTGAGTTATTATTGTGCGAGTCTAATGGGTTTCCCTGGTGCCCTGGTTCTTTCTTCATTGTTCATTGGAATTCATCTTTAAGATAAAGCTGTCCCTTTTCACCCTCTTGTTAATTTTCACTTCAGGTGAGCTTATGAATATTTTATTATCTGGGTTGTAATTTTATTTTATGGCTCAGATTGTTTTAGCTCTAGCTTTTGGGAGTTCTTTCAGATTGACTCGTGTTCCATTAACATGCCCCATCCTTTTGATTTTTGAGCTTTCTGGCACTACAAGATACTCCAGCAGCATCTTGTGATATTCTACCCCAGTCCTGGAATCAACTACTTCTCCAAGGAGCCATGGTTCCTTTTATTGAAGAATTTTATTTAGAAACTGGGAGTCTCCTTGATTCCAGATCCTCTTCTCAGAGTGAGCTAGGCTACTTAAGCATGTATCCTACTCCAGACATAACTACATCAATATTTGTCTAACAGTGTATAGTCAAACCATGAGTTTGTGCTGGGACCTTCAGTTCTAGCCCAACACCACAGAGTTTCATTTTAGCCTTCTCCTCTAGAAAATTGTGTTTTTAGTAGCTTCCCCTGGTGTTTATAATTAATCAGACTTGGAACACTGGCTTCTGGATATATATCTGTTGGGTACAGTACAGATCCAAAGGCTTTTGTGGCTTAGGTAAGTGCTCTTCACTAATGAACAGTCTTTTCTGTGGTGAATCATGATTTTCCATAATTGTTAGTCATCATTTCTTCATATACTAGGAGTTTTTAAGTCACTTCCAGCCCTTATAAGTAAGGAAACTCAGCCCCCTAGAAAAATCCATTTTTGTAGTGGAATGGAAAGTGGTCCACTTTGATGGCCAGTGTTCCTTTAAAAGCTTGTGAGAGAAATTGAGCACACTTGGAACCATCAAGTGGGTCAAATGCCCAGGGAAGCTG
>PVKS010016732.1:0-43333 GCA_004027875.1 Aplodontia rufa
GTGCTGTGGTTACACAGGTGTGTCTGTGCCTTTGATGATAGAGTAAGACACACCAGCAGGTCACTGAAGTAGGACGTGATGGATTCTGTAATAAAGAGCACTTGCTGTAGATATGACGGAGCAGGAGTAATTGAACTTGGCTTGGGAACCTGGAGAAGACTTAAAGGAGCAGTCACCATTTGAGTGATTTTGAAGGATAAGAAGGAATTGCATTCTGGAAAAGAACAGTGTGAGCAAATGCAGAGCAATGCCTGAGTCCAAGTGTGACTGAGGGACAAGAAATGGACACGCATGGGCGCAGAGTAGGGTGTATGGTGGGACATAGGACAGGGCCAGGTATAGGGTATCAAAACTGTGCTAAGATTGGGTGTGGTGGTGCATGCCTGTATTCCCAGCTATTTGGCAGATTGAGGCTGGAGGAGCAAAAGCTCAAGACCAGCCTGGGCGATTTAGTGAGACCCTGTCTCAAAAAACAAATTAAAAAGGGCTGGAGATGTGGTTCAGTGGTAGAGCATCCCGGATTCAATTCCCAGTACTGTAAAGAGCAAATAACATACCATGCTAGGGAGTTCCGATTTGATTTTATGGCCAATAGGGAGCCAGTGCATAATTTTTAAAAATTTATTTTCTTTTAAGTCCTGAGAATTGAACTTGGGGTTTCACACATGCCAAATAAGCACTGAAGTTGACCTGATCACATATGGTAGTTGGATTGGAGACCACTGATATAATCCAAAGGAGTGAGGGTAAGGGCCAAAATTAGGGTCTTAGGAAGAGATTGTTGAAGAAACATGTTAGTGTTGGAATCCATGAGATTATCAAGAATATATAAATCCAGGTTTCTGTTCCTAACAAGGGAATTTTGTTCTGCTCTCTATGCTCTGTTCTCTTATTTAAAAAAAATAATATCTGTCTGCTCTGCTTGCCAAGAAGGGTGTGGTGGTGCATACCTGTAATCCTTGTACCTTGGGAGGCTGAGGCAGGAGGATAGCAAGTTCAAAGCCAGCCTCAGCAACCTAGTGAGGCCCTAACCAACTTAGTGGGATCTGGTCTCAATAAAATATAAAAGGGGCTGGGGATGTGGGTCAGTGGTTAAGCACCCCTGGGTTCATTCCCCAGTACAAAAGCAAGAAAGAAAAAAAAACAATATAAACCCAGCTGTTCAGAGGCTGAATCAGCAGAGTTGTGAGTTTAAAGCCGGTCTCATCTACTTGAGGCCCAAAGTAACTTAGAGCCTGTCTCAAAACAAAATATAAAAAGGGCTAGGGGTTGTTGCTCAGTGGTTAAGCACCCCTAGGTTCAATCCCCAGTACAAAATATATTAAGTATTTTTCAAATGAGAAATGGGGAAACTAGGTCCAGGTTTTGCATCCACTGTGTGTTTCTGGAGCTGAGGAGAGCAGAAGGAGAATGCATTCTCTTTGGGAAGGACAATGAGTTCAGTTTGGGAGCTCCATGTGTGCCTGATTAATGGAGAAATGGAAATTCTGGTTAGGAGCCCGGGGGACACATGTTGAGGAGGGTTTAGTTTGAATATCTGTATATCCCTAATCATACAGGTGTGAGCTCAAATGAGGCAGATTTTTTTTTTTTTAAAGGGAAGAGAGTGAGAGAAAGAGAATCAATTCTATTTAGTTTTTTTCCTGGCCTTTGTTTCTCTGACACTTGGTTGTGTTTGTGGTACTGGGGTTTGAATCTGGGTTCTTGCATATGCCACAGAAGTATGGTAACCAATGAGCCATCATGGCTGTCCAGTGAGGCAGATTTTGAGGCAAAACATCATAGAAGCCCAGGAGAGTGCAGAAATGGAGAACATTGAACTTTCAGTGGCAAACTGGAGCAAATGTCCATGCACAGAGAATGAGAAAACAGGAAGGTGAACAGTATAAACTTAGAATGATACCAGATAGCAAAAGCCCAGGGAACAAGACAGAAGACAGGTTCAGGAGTCAGGGAACGTCTGCAGTATTGGATGGGGTAGAGAACTCTGGTAACCTCTGAGAGAACAGTGTTAATCTAATAGGGAGGGTGGGAACCAGAGAGCAGAAGCTTGAAGGTGTGGATTCAACATTTGAGAATCCTTGAGGAGGAGAGAGAGAAGCTTGAGGGAGAAGCAAGGCAGAGATGGATTTATGTAAGGAGGTTTGGGATTACTTGTGGACCAAAAAGAAGGATTCAGTGGAAAGGAAGTGGCCACTGTTGAAAGGTAGGGTGTCTTTTATTAACCGTTTATTAGAGACAAGAAAGTTGAGGTGTTGCCCAGGGTTAAAAAGCACATAGTTGGGCTGGAGAGGTGGCTCTGCGATTGGGGCACTTGCCCAGCATGCCCAAATGCATGGGTGTGAACCCTAGCACCCATGTGTACAACTTGGTGTCAGAGCAACAGGGACCATGTGGAAAACTCAATGGATATTGATTCTTTCTCACTGTGCTCTCTTAAAAAACAAAACAAAAACAAATCCAAAAAAATACATCGTTTCCTTGTGACTGCCTACAGGTCTGGGAGGTAGGATAAATAATTCACAGAGTAGAAGCTGGAAAGGGAATAGGCTCAGAGACAACTTTTGGTGGAACATTGTTTTCACTGAGTGGGAAGAGGAGTGGAAGTAAAGAACAGAGGAGGAGGAGGTGTGCTTGGAGAACTAAGCTGTGACCAAGCACAGTCTACCTTTTCTGGTGGTGCTTCCTGCCGAAGACAGGTCTAAATAGACGCTCAGGCTTCTGTGTGAAAATAAAAAAACAATTTGGATACAGAGGCGACTGGGGAGAGAGCTCACAAGGCAACTGTAACCCCTCAGTTCTCACCAGAATATTTATTATGTTAAAACAAGGGGTTTCCTATTAGCTTGATTTAATTAAGAAGGGATGCATCTGTGCTTCAGAAAACAGGTATGGACCACAAAACTTAAAGGTTTATCAAAGGCACCTCTTATCTGGGGGACAGGGACAATCGTGTCCACCACAGCTTCCTAGTCCCTGATAAAAAGATAGATTTAGAAAGCTATACGAGCCCTCCCAGCTTATGTTCACGATATCAAACCTTTGAGTTCTAAGCACAATGTGTGCAAGTTAAGCTTTGGGGGAACAGCTGATGGGCTACATGTGTATGTGCGTTAAAGAGATTTTAGGTTTTTTGATTTAAAGAGAAAAAACATTAACGCTAACCTCATTGTTGGCATCCCCCCAGGGTATTTTAGATTATCTGGATAATATGTCTCCTCAGCAAATACGAAAACTCTTCTATATTCTCAGCATGCTAGCGTTTAGCAGACGTCATGAAGCCAGCAGCCACATCCAGGTAAGAGGCTGTGTTCAGAAAGAATCTTTACCACTTTACTGAAATTTTGTTAGCTCACTCTAGCCTATGCAGTAGTGGTGTAAGGAAACATAACCATAGTCCCAGCATTTCTGCATTCTTTTCTTACCACAAGTGTTAAGTGCCAGGCACTGAGATGCGTGTTATATTGGATCTTCTGTCATCGAGACACTTGGTCTATTGAGGTAGAGATGGGTTGGTAAAACTGAGTAAGAAAAGCTGTTTGGGTTCTGTAATGAGTGCTGTGGAAATTCAGAAGTCCCTTATTTTCTAAAAGATGTATACACATAATGTGAATTTCACCTACTTTGATTTGTAAGCACCAGTTACTGAAGAAAAGCCAGTCAAGCAAATTAAATAAGAGTAATTAGGTGGGTTTGTTTTAGGGTCTTCTATTCTATTTCATTGGTCTTCCTTCCTATCTTGATACCAGTACCATGTTGTTTTTATTGCTACAGCTCTATAGTATAGTTTTAGATCTGGTATAGCAAAACCGCCCCTTTCGGGGTTGGGGATTTAGCTCAGTGGGAGAGCGCTTACCTAGCATGCGCAAGGCATGAGTTCAGTCCTCAGCCCTGAAAAAACAAAAACAAAAACAAAAACCCACCCGTTTCATCTTTCTTCCTTAGTAATGTTTTGGCTATTCTGGGTTTCTTATTGTTCCAAATGAATTTGAGAATTGCTTTTTCTATATCTGTAAAGAATGACATTGGTATCTTAATGGGGATTGCGTTGAATCTATATAGTGCTTTTGGCAGAATGGCCATTTTTATTAGATTAATTCTGCCTAACCAAGAGCATGGAACATTTTTCAGTCTTCTTAGGTCATGTTGGATTTCATTCTTCAGTGTTCGATAATTTTCGTTGTAGAGATCTTTGACTTCCCTTGTTTGGCTAATTCCCAAGTATTTTATTCTTTTCAAGGATATTGTGAATAGGACTGATTTCCTAATTTCTTCATCTGCCCTATTATTGTTAGTGTGTAGGAAAGCTATTGATTTATGGGTGTTGATCTTGAATCCTGCCACTTTGCTAAATCTGTTTATAAGTTCAAACAGTTTACTGGTGGGGTTTTTTGGATCTTCCAGATACAGGATCATGTCATCAGCAAAAAGGGAGAGTTTGACTTCCTCTCTTCCTATTAATATCCCTTTGGTTTCTTTCTCTTGCCTTATTGCTCCTGCTAGGGTCTCAAGAAGAATATTGAGGGGGGAGAGCTTAGGAAAATCACCTAGGAGACTGGAGGATGCGAATATAGGAGAATCATCTCAGAAGGTGATCTCTGACCTCCACGAGATATCCATTTAACTCAGAGGTGGTTCTGGGGGAAACAGCAACATGGGGAACCCAAGGAGGGCATTCATGACATGGCATTAGCCCTAGAAAACAAAGTATATACACATTCTTTCTTGAATGTTTGATAATGTTTCCCCCTCAATTGTAACTATATCATCTAATAAAAAAAAAGAACAATATTGAATAAAAGTGGTGAGAGTGGACAGCCTTATCTTGTTCCCAAGTTTAGTGGAAATAATTTCAGCTTTTCTCCATTTAGTGTTATACTAGCTGAAGGTTTAACATATATCACCTTTACATAGTTCAGAAAAGTTCCTTTGATCCCTATCTTCTCTAGAATTTTGACCACAAAAGGGTGCTGAATTTTATTAAAGGCCTTTTCTGCATCCTTTTAGATGATCATATGGTTTTTGTCATTGATTCTGTTTAAGTGGTGAATTATGTTAATTGTTTTGCATATGTTGAACCAGCCCTGCATACCTGGGATGAAGCCCACTTGATCATGATGGATTATCTTCTTGATAAATTTTTGAATATGGTTTGCTAGAATTTTATTCAGGATTTTTGCATCCAGGTTCATCAGGGATATTGGTCTATAGTTCTCTTTTTTTGATGTGTCCTTGTTGGGTTTCAGTATCAGAGTTATGGTTGCTTCATAAAAAGTGTTTGGGAGAGTTCCCTCCTTTTCGATTTCTTGAAATAATAAGGAGAGGTGATAGTTCCTCCTCAAAAGTGTGGTAAAAATCAGTGGGGAAACCATCAGGTTCTGGGCTTTTCCTTCTTTGGTAGACTTTTAATTGCTATGTGGATTATTTAGGAGTTCAGTATCATCCTGTGTCAGTTTAGGGATGTTGTATCTGTCTAGAAATTCATCCATTTCTTCCATATTCTTGAATTTGGAGGAGTATGGATTTTTGAAATATGAAACAAATCCACAAAGCTTTAAGCATCTGATTTTTGACAAAGGGGGACAAAATATTACATGGAGGAGAGACAGCCTGTTCAACAAATGGTGCTCAAAAAACTGGTTAGCCTCTTGCAGAAAGTTGAAATTGGACTCTTACCTTTCACCTTGCACGAGAATCAAATCAAAATGGATCAAGGACCTAGGAATTGAACCAACTACACTGCAACTGATGGAAGACAAATTAGGTCCAACACTTCAGCATTTGGGAGTAGGCAAAGACTTTCTCAACATGTCTCCTAAAGTGAAGGAAGTAAAGTTAAAAATCAGTGATTGGGATGCCATAAAGATAAAGAGCTTTTGCACTGGCAAGGAAATAATCAAAAGAGTCAAGAGGTTTCCTACAGAATTGGAGAGAATCATGGACTGTGATTCTTCTAACAGGGGCCTCTTATCCAGAATCTACAAAATCCTCAAAAATCTCAACTTCAAAAACACAAACAACCCAATCACTAAATGAGCGAAAAAGCTAAATAGAAACTTGTCAACAGAGGACATTGATCAAGCCAATGAATGAGAAAGTGCTTTAAATCATTAGTAATCAGAGAAATGCGTTTAAGGTTTCACCTCACACCAGTCAGATTGGCAAAAATGAAGAAAATAAACAATAATACATGCTGGAGGGGAAGTGGAGAGATAGGCACACTAACACACTGTTGGTGGAGCTGCAGACTGGTTCAGGCCCTCTGGAAAGCAGTGTGGAGAATCCTCAAAAAACTAGGGATGAGCCCACCATATGATCCTGCTGTTCCTCTCCTGGGTATTTTTCCAGGGGATTTAGAATTAGCACATTACAGTGACACAGCAAAATCTATCTCATAGCAGCTCAGTTTACAATAGCTAAAGTATGGAACCCATCCAGATACCCCTCACTGGATGAATGGATCCAAAAGGTCTAGTGCATATATACCATGGAGTTCTATTCAGCAATTAGAAACAATGATATCGCAGCCTTTGAAGGTAAATGGATGGCTATGGAAAAAATCATACTGAGTGAAGTCAGCATAACCCAGAGAACCAGGGGTCGAATGTCTTCACTCATCTGTGGAGGCTGGAGCTAGACCCTGACCATTGTGAAAGGTGGTCAACTCTCATGTATTAAACCTTGATAAGGCATAGTGACATTTGTAGAGGCATTTGTAGAGACATATTGGGATGGAGGGGGAAGGGCGGAGGGATAAGGGTAGGTAATTAGGGGAGGCTCTAGGGGGTAAATCTAATTTTCAGAATTTATATGTATATTATTTCATTAGAAGCTTGTTTGATCAACAAATAAATTTCTTAATTAAAATATTTAGGTGGAATCATAAGTCGTAGTGCTTTTGTAGCTTTAATGCCACCTTATGGCAGTAATCCATAATGCACCGTGGCTCTGAATATCCAACACCTTTTTAAAATTAAAATGTTTTGGCTAGGTAATTTATACATATGATAAAAAGTTCAAAAGATATAGAAGGAAATACTGTGGAAAAAATAAGTCTTTCTCTCCCAGTCCTCTGGCCATTTCAGCTGTCTTCCTCAAGGCAGTCAGTATCCCTGTTTACAGCTTTCTGAGATTTTCTGAGCATTTACAAATTTGTATTTGCCTATGTTCTACTCCTTTTCTCTCTTATTCTACATCTTGCCTTTTGCATAAGTGGCATGTTTTAGAGTTTGCTTCATATCAGTGATGGAAAGCTACTTCATTGGTAAAAGTTACTTACCATAAAATTTACCATTTTGACATTTTTTAAGTGTAATTCAGTGGCATGAGATCATTATGTTAGGGCAAGGGCAAATAAGCCAGACTCAGATAGACTAGTTTCATGTTTTCTCTCCCTCGGAATCTAGGGGAAAATTACAAAATATAAGAGAAATCATGCAATATATGTCCTTTTGTGTCTTGCTATAAAGTTTTCAAGGTTTGTCTGTATTGTAGGATGTATGAGAATACTCTGCAGCTGCATAGTCAATTTTATTTGTATACCACATTTTGTTTCTTCATTCATTAATCACACTTCGGTAGTTTTTAAACTTCTGGCAATTTGAATAATGCTTTTATGAACATTAGTGTTCAAGTATTGTAGTCTCTATTTTTTGTTGTTATGGCTATATACCTAAGAATAGAGTTGCTGCTGGGGGTCATTTTATGATTTTATGTTTACTATTTTGAAGAACACAGCAGAGTGGCACATGCATATAATTCCAGGGACTTGGGAGGCTGACACTGGAGGATTGCAAATTGAAAGCCAGCCTAGGCAACTTAATGAGACCTTGTCTCAAAAGTAAAAAAATAAAGGGCTGGGATGTAGCTTGGTGGTAAAGTGCCCTATGTTCAATCCCCACTACCAAAATAAATAGGTAAATAAGTAAATAAATAAAATAACATTTTCAGAAACCACCAAACTTTTCCATAAGAGAGTTGCACAATTTTACTTTTTTATCAGCTAAACGCAGTGGTTTTAATTTTTCCCTGTCCTCACAGACGCTTGTATTTTTTCCATTTTGTAATTAATAATCATCCTAGTGGGCGTAAGGAGGTATCTTACTGTGGTTTTGATTTGCACTTTCCTAGTGATATTTAGCATCTCTACAGGTGCTTTTTGGCCATTTGTATGTCTTTTTTTTTTTTTAATTTAGTTTTTCATGTGGCCTTCCTTGCTCTGAGACTTCATTGATGTACGTGGTGCCTGCGGTTCAAACTCCCGTACTCGCGCATGCTGGGCAAGTCTGTACAGCTGAGCCACCGCTCCAGCCCCTGTATGTCTTTAGAGAAATGTCTATTCAGGTTCTTTGTCCATTTTTTAAATGAGTTTGTTGAGGTATACAAGTTCTATGTACTTTGGATATCTTTACGATTTTCAGATGTTTTTTCCCATTCTCTACGTTGTTTTTTTCTGTCTTGATTGTGTGCTTAGTTTAGTTTAGAGTTGATTTTTGGTGGGGTCCAGCTTGCTTTTTTTCTCTTGCCATTTGTGCTTTTGGGGTCATGCTTTAAAAACCATTGCCAAATCTAAGGGTCATGAAGATTTCCCCCTATTCTAAAAGAAAATTTTGCCTCTTAAATTTAGATTTATGAAACATTTTTAGTAGTTTTTGGTATTTCTTAATGGTCAGATAAGCTTTATTTTTTTGTACATGGATCTCTAGTTTTCATAGCACTGGTTTTTGAAAAGGTTTTTTTTCCTTTAACTGATCTTGGTGCCTTGTTGAAAAATCAGTTGACCACATATAATAAGGTTTATTTCTGGACTGTAGTACACTGGCCTGTCCAGGCTAGTCGTTATGCCAGTAATACACTGTTTTGATTACTGTAGGCTAGTGTTTGTGAAATCAGGAAGTGTCAGTCCTCCAACTTGATTTTGTTTGCTTGTTTGTTTTTAAAAGAGATTTTTAGAGAGAAAAACAACCAATGTTATTTAGGTTTTCATGTGGCTTTCATTACTCAGACACTTGGTTGGGTATGTGGTGCTGGGGTTTGAACCTGGGTCCTCAGGAATGCCGGACAAGTGCTGTAACCACCGAGCCATCATTCCAGCCTCCCCTGCCAACTTGTTTTTGAGGTTTTTTTGGTTATTTGGAGTCTTTTGGAATTCGTGTGAATTTTGGCATGTGTTTTCTATTTCTGAAAAAAAATTGCTAGGATTTTGATACAGATTGCAATGACTTTTTGAATACTGTGGGTTTTTTTTTTTTTTTTTAAGAGAGAGTGGGACAGTGAGAAAGAAAAGTCAATCTTATTTATTTTTTCATTTGGCCTTTTTTCTCTGACCTTTGTTGTGTATGTGGTGCTGGGGTTTGAACCCATGTCTTCATCCATGCCATGCAATCACCGTAATGGCTGAGCCACTGCTCCAGCCCTTAATGTATTTTTTTTTTCTTTTTTTGTGACTCTGGGAATTGAAGCCAATGCTGTTACTGAGCTACATCCCCAGCCCTTTTTATTTATTTATTTATTTATTTTGAGACAGGGTCTTGCTAAGTTCCTTGGGGCCTTGCTAGTTGTTAAGACTGGCCTCAAATTTGTGATCCTCCTACTTCAGCCTCTGAAGTCACTGGGATTACAGGTGTGTGCCTTTGTGCCTAGCAGTCTTTTGCCTCTTTGGTTAAATTTATCCCTGAATATTTTCTTCTCTCGTTATTTTAGCTGAGCAACCAGCAACATTATAGCAATTCTCATATCCTTATAGAGCCATGATAATAATAACAGTTTGTTATTATTAAATGTCTGTCATGTGCCAGGCACTGTTCTAGGAATTTTTCATAATTTGTCTCTAATCCTTAGAACAGTCATTTCCGTCTTATAGATGAAATGATTTGCTGAAGGTCACACAATTAGTGAATGATAGACTCCTGCTTCTAATTTTTTTTTTGGCCCAGTATCCATAGATTTTTTTTCAAGAGAGAAAGAATTAATTTTATTTTTTCATCTGGTTTTTGTTCTTCCTCTACTTAATTGTGTATACGGTGCTGGGGATCAAACCCTAGTTATTGTGCAGGCCAGTCAAGCGCTGTACCGCTGAGTCACCTCTGTAGCCCCATCCATAGATTCTTTTGCTGAGCCATCCCAGCCATGTTCATCTTTCTCCATCTTTATCTCATTGCAGGATGAGTTGCACCTGGTGGTACGAAAGCAGCTCTCTAGCACCATATTCAAGTACAAACTGATTGGGATTATTGGTGCTGTCACCATGGCGGGTATTATGGCAGTGGACAGGTATGCATAGAGATTCTGACTTCTGTGTCTCGAGATCCATCAGTCAAGTTTGCTGCCTTACAAAATAGAATGTTACTTTTGTATAGACTTTGCTTTAGCAATAGATGTTAAAGCTCTGAAAGAAGCCAGGCACAGTTGTGCACACCTGTAATTCTAGTTACTTGGGAAGCTGAGGAAAGATAATTGCAAATTCAGGGTTATCCTAGGCAACTTAGTGAGATCCTGTCTCAAAAATTAAAAGTTAAAAGGGTTGGGGATGTAGCTCAGTGGTAGAGTACTCCTGGGCTCATTCCTCTGTGCTGGGGAAGGGTGGGGGAACCATAGGAGAAGTTAACTAATGACTTTTCCCGCTTTTGCATGTTCCCTTCTAATCTTGACTATGTACACCATATATAATTGGTATACAGTTGTGAATCATAGTCATTGTATTCTGTTGGTTAAAAAGTAGGAATTGCCCAGAGCTACAGTTCTGCAAATGTTTCATGTACCCCCCCCCAAAAAAGGGGGGAAATTCGATCCTCCTGCAATGCATTTCTGTGTATCTGCTCCTGACCTAGGCACTAAAGAAGCATTGGATTTGGGATTTGTTAAGATACTCCCATTGCAAAATGGCATTGTAGTTCAATTCATAATCCTTGGAATTATTTGTCAGAAATTCCCAAGACCTCAGGACGAATCCTTAGAATCAGCATTAATAATTGGAAGAGGTTGCATAGTGAATTGGTTAGGAATTTATTCCCTGAAGCCACACTGCTTGCCTGGAATCAAATCCTAGGTTCTTTGTCTAATAGCTGAATGACCTTGGGCAAGTTACCTCACATCTGCGAAATTAGGACAGTAATAGTTACTGAGTGTATTAAATGGTTACAGCAATCAATGTCCAGCGTATGGTATACACTGAAGTATTTCCCCTAGCCAGGCACGGTGGCTTACACTGTAGTCCCAGCTACTCAGGAGACTAAGGCAGAAGGGTAACTTAAGGCCAGGAGTTCAAGGCCAGCCTGGGCCAGCATAGGGAGATCCAATCTGGGAAAATAAAAAAATGCTTGTCCTTTTTTGCATTATTTTCAGTAATTGGGTGAGCTCTTAAAAATATATATGAGCCTGGGTGTGTTGGCACCTACCTGTGGTCTCGTGGTTGTGGGGGCTGAGGCAGGAGATCACTTGAGCCCAGAAATTCAAGACTGGCCTGGCAGGCAACGTAGTGAGACTGACCCTCACCCCCTGCAAAAAAACAAAACAAAAACTATAAAAATATATATGAGATAACCATCCTTAGCTTTAATTGTATGGATTAAATACTTCTCCATGCCTTGGTGAAATTTTATCTTTACTTCTGCCTCAGGGAAAGCAGGATCTTAAACTTACTTCCCGGTATTATAAAATTTTGCAAAAATAGAACTGAAATTCCATGTTTCTTAGAAGCAGATCTTCTCGTTTGAGCCAAGGGCAAGCTGACCTGAGCAGTGAGCAGCGTACGCAGGTGAGTTTGTGTAGTGTGAGTAACAGGCCTTGCTTCTATCCCTGTCAGCTCACCAGAAAGAGTACTTCTTCCTTATTAAAGAAAGGGACAGTGAGAAGGAAGGAGAGAATCTATTTCTATTTAGTTTTTCATGGGGCTTTTGTTGCTGCAAGTCTTTGTTGTGTACATGGTGCTGGGGTTTGAACCTACATCCTTGTGCATGCCAGGCAAGCACTGTAACCATTGAGCCACTGCTCCAGCCCCAAGAGTACTTCTTTCTAAAAGCTTGATTTCCTGAATTCATATTTTTGTGATTTTTACCATTATTGGGACACTTAGAATCTATTGGCATGGACTATATTTATTTCTATATGTATTTAATTGTTCCAATTAAATGATGAATTCTTGTGAAGAACAACAAGCCATATTTAAAGAGTAACAAGTTTGTGTGGGGTGGGTTAGTGGTAGAGTGCCTTCCTGGCATGTGTGAGACCCTGGGTTCCGTCCCCAGGACAGCCAAAAAAGAAAAAGAAATGCAGTGGTTGGAGTATAGGGAATGATAAGTGTGCAGTGGGAAAGTTGTACTTAAAGTTCAACATGAGGCTCTGAATGTCCAGCAAGATTTATTTTTTTTAAGCAAGTATGTTTATTTCACTTTTTAAGCAGAGGTAGTCCTTACAGGATTCTTAGAGTAGAAATGAAGTTTTTGCTTTAGAAAAATTAACATGAGTGCATATGTTGTTTATGTATGAGAGAAGGCATGTGGTTAGAAAGAGGCAGACTAGTCAGGAGGCTCAGGAAAGCTCAGGTGAGAGGCAGACCTTTGCCATTAAGGTTGGAAAGAGCCTGCTGTTGAATGGGGTGAATAGAGCTTAGGGACAGATGAAGCCTTCACTCTCTTGGGCTGCTCCAGGTGACCTCCTTGCTGCAGTTGGTTCATTCCTGTAGTGAGCAGTCTCCTCGGGCCTCTGCACTTTATTACGATGAGTTTGCCAACTTGATCCAAGAAGAAAAGATGACTCCAGAAACCTTGGTAAGGCTGTGTCTTTTCCTAACTCATTATAGCATGAGAGCTGCTTTGGAGCACATTCCTCAAATTCTCTCTGTTGCAGTGTGAAAATAGATTATCTCCTGAGTTCTCCCAGGTTTTGGTTGGAGAGGCGGTTCCACCCTGCCCTGCCTCCCCTGAGGCCTCCTTCACATAATAATAACAACAAGGAGGAGGAGGAGGCTGTTGATGAAGGGGTTGATAGACATTATCCATTTGTGCCGAGTACTGTGCTAAAGCACTCTCTGTTCATAATCCCTTTTCTCTTCCATGATAACGAGGTGTGTATTCTTGTTGTTTCCTGTTTAGAAATGAGGAACTGAGGCTTAAAAAGTCAACAGTCATTTTTCTAGGGCTCTAGCGCAAGTATATAGTGAACTGTTCTCTTGTTTGTTTGTTTGTTTCCTGAAGGAATGGATTGGACCAACCATCTTTAATGGTTTCCAAGATGCCTTCGTGGTAGACATCAGTGCTGTCCCAGAAGGGTAAGAAGTGTTTATGTAAGGTTTGGTTTATTTGGAAGAAGCTGTGTGAGTTCAGTCAGTAGCTGACAGCAAGCTTCACAATACCCTTGAGCCATATCTGCCCACGCCCACAGCTGCTTTCCTTCCAACCCCACCACTCTCATCCCTGGCTCCAAACTGCTAAAAGGTTGCCCACTTTTTTTTTTTAATTATTTTTTTCTTTCTTGTTTCTAACTTCTCACCATTATAGTTTTGTTTGAAATTATCTTGCTCTAGTGGTGTCTCCCACAGCCTTGCCTTGTTCTAGTGGCGTTTCCCACAGCCTCACCTTGTTCTAGTGGTGTGTCCCACAGCCTCAACTTGCTCTAGTGGTGTCTCCCGCAGCCTTACCTTGCCCTAGTGGTGTTTCTCGTAGCCTTGTTCTAATGGTGTCTCCTGCAGCCTTACTTACCCTTGAACTCAATCATCAGCTTCTGTTTTCTCTTCACAGCGACTTTTCGTTTCCTGTGAAGACTCTGTATGGACTGGAAGAATATGATACTCGTGATGGGATCGCCATCAACCTGCTGCCACTGTTGTTCTTTGAGGAATTTGCAGAAGAGGGGACTCAAAGGACTTCACAGGAACCAGGCCAAAAGTCAGTACAATTTTTCTTTTCTGTTACCTCTCTTGGTATTTGGAATGTTCTGAGAGATTGCCATGGTTCTTCAGTCTGGGTGAACGTTGACTCAAAGACTTTATTCCAAGACAGGTGGTATTTGGAGGGCTTAGAAGGAATGGGACAGAGTTCTTGTTTTTTGTTTTTCGTTTTTTTCTTGGACTCAGGGGTTGGGATTTATCTCACCTTAGTGAGAGCCAAAAGATATTCTGTGAGGCTATTTGCTTTTATGTCCCTTTGCTTTCCCTCTAATGAATATCATTAGCTACCTCTGCCTCCCATACCCTCCTTGATGTCACTTCTGCTTCACGTTTATTCCACATATACCCCCACCTTCTTACAAGTAAGTTATTTGCCATTTGTTATTAAAAGTAGACATTTATTTTGGGCAAAATCTGTAATTATACAGTTGGGCTCCTAGAAGGCATGGACTAATGTGATGTGACTGTTGTGTGTGCTCTTAGAAATGGATTTTTTCTTCCCAGATTGGTGTCTCCTTTGTGCCTGGCTCCCCATTTCCGGTTATTGAGACTTTGTGTGGAGCGAGAACATGATGGAAACCTGGAAGAGATTGATGGTCTCTTAGGTACAGGACAGAGTCCTCAGATCCTTTCTTTTTTTTTTTTTTTTTAAGAGAGAAGGACAGTGAGAGAGAGACAGAATCAATTTTTATTGAGTTTTCACATGGCTTAGTTGCTTTGACACTTAGTTGTGTACGTGGGTTGCTGGGGTTTGAACCCATGTACTTGTGCATGCCGGGCAAGCACTGTAACCACCGAGCCACCGCTCCAGCCCCCTCAGATCCTTTCTTTGTTGTGACCGTTTTGGTATATGTAGACGAGAACCAGACTGGTACATGGTGCATGTTGGGAGGAATTTTCTAACTTGAGAGAGTGGTTTAGCAACACTGATGGGATTCCAGAGACACTATGGTGTGGATAGAATCCCATAATGGCAACGAGTTGTTGTTGTATTTCCATATTGCTTCCTGGTAGTTCTGTCTATAATTGTTGTGAAAACTTACTAATATATTTGTTGATTGCTATATAATATCAAAGTGTTCTTTGAGACTAATATGGGAAAATTTTTTGAGACTAATCAAAACTTGACCCTCAAATATGAAGTAAAGGGGAAAGTTGAGCGCCAGGGACATGACCAAGTTCTTTTGGTTTAAGCCACAGAGAATTGGAAATGTTTGTTCTTATGCCTCAGATTGTCCTGTATTCCTTACTGACCTGGAGCCTGCAGAGAAGCTGGAGTCCAGGTCTGTCAAGCAGCGTTCGTTCATGTGTTCACTCCTGTTTCTTACTGTCAACTGGTTTCGAGAGGTGAGCAAAATTACCAGGATATTTTACTTACTGTCCATAGTTTTTCTCAAAATGGAACTATTTTCCTGGCTCCCACCAGATCCTTGAAAAAGTGAGCGCTGAGCACTATCACCTGTGGGCCTCTCAGACTTAGTCCCACCACTCCCCAGCTGTGCACCTCCTGATCTCACCAAAGTACTTGGCCCATGTGGCCTGTGCTTTGCCTCCTCGCGGCCTCCTGCTCTTCTCTGTGTAGAAGGACCTCCTCTTCTCCACTGTGGAAGTGCTGCTCGTCATAGCACAGCTGCGTGCTTGCTGTGCTCACTTAGTGAAATGAGTGCTGGTGCTCTCCCTCTTCGGAATGTGTTTGTGCTTGACAGTGGGGGCAGCATCTTTGCTGCCCTCTCACTCTTGCCCTTGCATTTTATTTCAGAGAATGTGTGCTTGAATGACCTTAATTTGATTGCCACGGTTTTATTACAATGTGGCAGGACAGGCTTTTGACCTTGTTTTACACATACTCAATTTCAAGTACAGAGAGTTCAAAGTTAAAAAATCTAATAAATGATGGACTGTTTTCTTTATGTATTTAATTCATAGGATAACTATATTTGCATTTTATAGTTCAAGAAATAAAAGCTCGGAAAAGTTAGACTCAGCCAAGGTCACATAGCTAGTACATAGTAGAACAAGGCTTGTTTCACTAAAATGTATGCTGTCCACCTATTCCCTCTTGCTATGTAACTTTAAAATTCACCTTTCTGGGGCTGAAGCGTTAGGGTGCTTGCCTGGCATGTGTGAGTACATGGGTTCAAACCCCAGCACCCACGTGCACAACTAAGTGTCAGAGCAACGAAAGCCATGTGAAAAACTCAATTAAAATTGATTCTGTTTTTTTTGGTGTGTGTGTCTGTCCGTCTGTCTCTGTCTCTCTCAAAAAAAAAAAAAAAGTTACCTTACCTATACAAATCCTAGGACCACCCCCCCAAAGGGGGACAGAATAGTTCTTATGACATTCTGCCTTCCTCCTTTTAGTCCCTCTTAGTAATCCACCACCAAGCTTGGGGACTTTGCCCCAACAAAATTTCAAGCATTATTAGGTTTTTTATGTAAGACTCCTGCTGTAGCTTGGATAGCTGTGATTCTTGAGTTAATCATTCATGGCAACTAGTTACACTGGAGTATGACAACATTTTTACTTTCTATACAAGAAAAAAGCTTTGTAAATAAAATCTTAACATTTTGCGTCTTTTTTTTTTTTTTTTTTTTTTTAATCATCTTTGGGGCTGGAGTGGTGGCTCAGCAGTTACGGTGCTTGTGTGGCATGCTTGAAGCTGCTGGTTCAAACCCCAGCATCATGTACACAATGAAGTGTCAGAGCCACAAAAGCCACGTGGAGAACTAAATAAAATAGATTTTCTCTCTTTCTCTCTCTCACTGTCCCTCTCTCTTTAGGAAACAAAAATTACCTTTTCTGTATCTGGTCTAGGGATATTTTTTCCTGTATACCACCTCATTGAGAATACTCATATTATAGACTTTGTTAATCAGCTTTCCATCACTATAGTTGAGTTAGTTGAGAACTTACAAGGAGAGAAGATTGATTTTTGGTTCATAGCTTTGGAGATTCCAGTCCATGATCCCTTGGCCCCACTGCTCTGAGCACAGGGCAGTGCACACCATGGTGAGGAGTGTGGGGGCCCAGTGCACTACCTGATAGTGAGGAAGGGACTGGTCGCAGAGGTCTTCAAAGTACACCATCTGTTGACCCAAGAACCTTCCGCAAGACCCCTCTAAAAGGTTCCACCATCTCCCAATAGCACCACACTGGGGACTTGAGAGTTGGGTGGGGTTTTTTGTTTCTTGGTTTTTTTCCTTTCTGGTTTTGTAGTACTGAGGATTAAACCTAGGGCTTTGTGTGTGCTAGGCAAACACTCTTCCAGTGAGTCACTTCCCCACCCAATTTTTTATTTAGGGTTCTGTGAAGTTTTCCAGTCTGGCTTCCAACTTGTGATCCTCCTGCTGCAGTCTCCCAAATAGCTGGCATTACAGGCATGAGCCATCACATCTGACTTACACATGAGTCTTTTCTTTTTTTAGTAGGACAGTGAGAGAGAGAGAGAAAGAGAGAATCAATTTTTATTGAGTTTTTTACATGGCTTTCGTTGCTCTGACACTTAGTTGAGTACATGGGTGCTGGGGTTTGAACCCGAGTATTTGGGCATGCCGGGCAAGCACTGTAACCACCGAGCCACCTCTCCAGCCCCCTAACACATGATTCTTAGGGGGAGACATTCAGGATCCAAGTTGGAGCACAGACTAAGCTCATGGATATGCTGTTGAATGTCATCCTTCAGGTCTAGGTGAATAATGCAGACAAGATTAAGATTTAAACATGTTGCTTGGCACAGTAGCACATGCCTGCAATCCCAGTGATTTGGGAGGCTGATGCCTTGTCTCAAAATAAAAATATAAAACGGGCTGGGGATGTAGCTCAGTGGTTAAGTGCCTCTGCGTTCAATACCCAGTACCAAAAAACTGAAAAAGAAAATTTAAACATGTCACAAGTATGAGAATATAATTTGTGCTTGCAGGTTGTAAATGCCTTCTGCCGACAAACGTCACCAGAGATGAAGGGGAAGGTGTTGTCTCGATTAAAGGACATTGTAGAACTGCAGAAAATCCTGGAACAGTACTTGGCAGGTAAGGAAGTCTTGTACTGGTAGCCCTACTAAGGTCAGTGGTGAGGAAATAAAGAACATAGCTGTTCAGCTATTAAGCTTAGCTCAGTGACTGCAGTTCTCTGTACCTCTGGGTCAGTGACAGTGTGCACTCAACAGAATTTTTGATGAGCATATCCATTTTGTTCCTACTGTTATTTCTAAGAACTCCTATTAATTGAGGAAATAAAATATAAAAAATTATGTGCCTAGCATATGTGAGGCCCAGGGTTCAGTCTGTAGTACCATCCTCCCCACCAAAAGAAACAAAAAAACCATATATATGTAAAACATTGGTTGGCCTGTTTTTAAAAAGTTACTTTGCTACTTTATAATTCATTTATTTATTATTTGTTTTTTTGGAACAGGGAGTCGAACCTATGCAAGCGCTTTGCCACTGAGCTACATCCCAGCCCTTATTTATTTATTAAGAGGCATAATCAGAGAGGTATTTAAGAAAGTAAGGAATACGCTCTCCAAAAGAGTATGGGGTTTCCTAAGAGCGAGAAGCCTATTTGTTTGTTTATTTTTGCAATACTGAGGATTAAACCAAGGGGCACTCTGCCACTGAGCTACGTCCCCAGCCCTTTTTAGATTTTTCATTTATGTTTCAATGGAGTATTGCTAAGCTGCCTAGGCTGGCCTCAAATTTGAATCCTTCTGCCCCAGCCTCCTTAGTTAGCTGGTATTACAGACATGTGCCACTGCACCCAGCTACTTTTTTTTTTCTTTCTTTTTTTTTTTTTTTTTTGTGGTGGTGGTCCTGGGAATTGAACCTGGGGCCTCATGCATACCAGGCAAGCACTTTACCACTAAGCTACATCCTTAGACCGTACTTTCCTATTTTAGATGTCAAACGTCCAGTGACATTTGCCTTCCCAAACATAGTTGTAAAGTAGGAGAAAGGAAGAAGACCTTGCTGGGTGAAAGCACATCTGTAATCTCAGCTACTCCAGAGGCTGAGGCAGCCTTAGCAACTCGGTGAGATCCTGTCTGAAAAATTAAAAGGGCTGGGGCTGGAGCACGGGTTTAGCGGTTACAGCACTTGCCTGGCATGTGCAAGGACGCAGATTCGAACCCCAGCACCACACATACAACTAAGCTTCAGGGAAGCAAAGGCCAGATGAAAAAATAAGTAAAATTGATTCTCACCCTCTCACTCCCTCTTTTTTTTTTTTTTTTTTTTAAGAGAAGGATTGAGTGATGGAGAGAATCATTTTTAATCTGTTTTTTCCAGCCCCCTCCCTCTGTCTTTAAAAAAAATGAAAAAATAAAAAGGGCTAAGGGGGTTGTGGCAAAGCACCCCAGAGTTCAAGCCTCATCAGTCCACCAAAAATAAATAAATAATTTAAAAATATGAAGACCTCTCATACTTTTTTGACTGATAAAATAAATTTGTTGTTTTAAAGCACTAGCTTGATTCTCAAAGGAGCCTCCCTCGGTCTTTCATCTAAAATAATTGGATATAAACTAACTTGCTATGTGATCAAATGTTAATATTGCTAGGTTTTAAATGTGTGTGTTTATTTTTAAACAGGTAACAGTCCTTACCTGTTTAGTTATTTTGTATCATTTTTAGAATGGTTTTATGTTAATTATTTTCAATTACTGTAATATGATTTTCCTATAATTTCTGTGACCATTTGCTTATGAAAACGGTGTCAGTTGACTTGAATGTATCTTACCAAAATTCACTGCTGAGTTGGTAATTTTGGAAACTGGTGTTTAGACAAGTGGGTGGTTGCATTCTGAGTTTGATTGTGGTATATAGTTGTATACATTGAGCTTCTTCTACCTGCTCTGTTTCAGTCACCCCAGATTATGTTCCTCCTCTTGCAAACTTTGACCTGGACACTATGGATGTAATACCTCATAGCAGTTCTGCTGCTGCACCAAAAAACAGGAAAAAAGGAAAGATAGGTGAGCGTGTTCTTTCGTCTTTATCTTTTATCTCTCTCTGAGCCACATTGAATTACCTAAGAGGTTATGCATATCAAGGCGTTAATAATTGGAAAGATGATGTAATTGAGCTCTTTTAGTAGCAGGCTTATAAATACACTATAATTTGGGTTATAAAATTGCCTCTTCTACTTCTAGGTAGTGTTCAAAAGGTTATTTCTTTCCAGAGAGCAGAGATGTTTGGCCTGATTCTTGATTACTTGAGTTTGATTTTTTTTTTCCTTTTTTTGGAAATAAGGAGGAAGGAAACGAAAAGCAATTGGCAGCAAAGCACCCTCCCCTGACACACTTTCAAAAGAGGATAATTCAGAGTGTGACCCTGCACCATCTGGTAAAAGCCAGCAAGACAAGGTATTGGAGTGATGGGTGTGTGACAAAGGTATATGGTGATCCAGTGAGATCATGAGAGGGCCAGCTTTATTCCCAGAATTTTATGAAGGGGGAAGAGTTGGAGAATAGAGAAGCAAATGAAGTTGCCTCACCCTTGAAGGACCCCCTTAATAGCAAAGTTCAAATTAGATGCCTAAATCCTCGTGCCTGCCAAACATTTAGTTAGTTGTTTTTGTAATTATTTTCTTGCATGTTTTACTTGCATTGTTTTGCCCCCAGTAGTACTTTGAATTCTCTCTTGTAGCAATTAATCAAATTATGTCTTAGGACATACTTTGAAAAAAAAAACAAAACAGAGGGAGAGTGAAAGAGAAAAAGAGTCACTTTTATTTATTTTTTCATCTGATTTTTGTTTTTCTGACACTCAATTGTGTGTGTGGTGCTAGGGTTTAAAACCAGGACCTCACGCATGCCAGGCCAATGCTTCAACTGCTCCAGCCCCAGGACACACTGTTTCTGTTTTTGTGGTTTTTCTGTTTTTTTTGTTTTTTTAAAGAGGGACAGTGAGAGAGAGAGAGAGAATCAGTTTTATTTGGTTTCTCTTGTGACTTTCGTTGCTCCAACACTTCGTTGTGTATGTGGTGCTGAGGTTCAGACTTGCTTGCTTGTGTCGTGCATGCCAGGCAGGTGCCGTAACTGCTGAGCCACTGCTTCAGCCTCAGGACACACTTTTTTAATATACCTCTTTTAGTGTCTTTCCCCTTCTGATCCCACATTATCAGTTTCTCAGTGAATTGAGATAACTTGAAATGCTTAGTAGTTTCTGATAATTTATTAGTACCAGAACTTTATGCCATTCATGGAATAAGTTTCATATATTTGTAAAATTGTCTGGACCACACGTATCCCAGTTATTTCTCTTATGTAACTTATTATGTGTGATTTCTCGAATTTTCTTAAAAAGCCCAGGTTAGTATTAATATCTATATTCAGTACATGAAGCAACTAAGATCCAGGGAAGATAAGTGATGTGCCCAATGTGGTCACACTAAGTGCTAGAGCTAGGATTTGAAGCCAGATCTTCCTAGTCCTAAGCTCACAGTTTTCTTCACCCAAACCATGTCTTTTTCTGCCTAATAGTTCATCCTTAAGTAGAAACCAATCAAGACTCTTGATGTTGCTTTATATTCCCATATGAAATTGAGTGTTCTGCCTTTGAACATTTAGGCACTTAGTGCAAGAAGGTGATGATGCAATGGAAATGTAACTTTTGGGATAAAATGAATGCATATTTGCACCTTGGAATCGTTTAAAAATTATATTGAGGGGCTGAAGCAGTGGCTTGGCAGTGCTTGTCTGGCATCCATGACAACATGGGTTAGAACTCCAATACCACATATGCAACGAAGTGTCAGAGCCATGAAAGCTACATGGAAAACTAAATAAAATTGATTCATTCTCTCTCTCTCTTTCACACACACACACACTCTCTCTCATTGTCCTTCTCCCTTAAAAAAAATATTAGATTGATATGGGGTTAGGGATGTAGTCCTGTGCTAGTATGTGTAAGGCCCTGACTGTCTAGTACTATCCCCCCAAAAAATTATTATTTTAGAGGACTTAATTATTCTCTTTTGCTGCTACTTTCTCCCCAGGAGCTCACAGGGAAGGAAGGAAAGATATTGGTGTCACTACAGAATTACAGTGCATTTTTCCGAGAGCTGGACATGGAGGTCTTCTCTGTTCTGCATTGTGGACTTGTGACCAAATTCATCTTAAATACTGAAATGCACACTGAAGTAAGTGTCAGACTGGGATCTTAGAAATTAATCTTTCACAAAGTTCCTCAGCTCTAATCTTATTTCAGAAAGCACTGACATTTTTCATTTTTTTTTTTCAAATAGAGAAGGACACAGAGAGAGACAGAGAGAATCGATTTTCATTGAGTTTTTCACATGACTTTTGTTGCTCTGACACTTAGTTGTGTACATGGGTTGTTGGGATTTGAATCCGTGTACTTGCACATGCTGGGCAAGCACCGTAACCACCGAACCACTGCTCCAGCCCCGAGCATGTGACATTGAAAGAAGATAGAGGCTGGGGGCACATGCAGGGCTCTGGGTTCAATCCCTAGCACTGAAAAAGATTAAAAAAAAAAAAAAAGACTGACTTCAAAGGTCTGCATATGTGAGAGTAATGATTAGTACTTGTACTCATGCTCCTCATCCTGATGTTTATAAGTCATGATTCTTCCACATACAGTGCTGATAACATGATTTTTGCCTTTAGGGTAATAAATTATTTAGTTTACTTTTTTAGGGGCGGACTACTCTGGTTTATGGAGGTAAGTGCTGTGTTTACTTTTTAAAGACATTGGTTCAGCATCTACTCATGTAGACCCTAGCAGTGCACTAATACATTTAGCAGGTGAGTGGCTTCAAGCAGGTCATGAACTATTAGAGAAAGTACCTGCTTTGTTGATGGCCCATTGTATATTAATGGTCTCAACTAAGTGTCTGCAAAACTCCAATGAGAGAATGGTGTTTATGAAGTTGAGAGCAGAGAACATTTTCCCTGAAAAAGCAACTTTTTGCTATGGGATTTCACTGGAAAGTAGAATTTCTTCAGATTAAAAAATGGAAATAACGTAGATTTCTACCTGATATTTACAAGAATGTAGGCACCTTCAGAATACGATTAATTTTTTTCAATTCTTTTTATATCAACTTCCCCATTGAAGAGTCTCCATAAGTGTGTGTTGAGTGAACGGTTCAAAGCAAGACTATTATTTTACCCTTTCACTTATGGCAATGCAAAATACTTACATACTATCCACCTGCAGTTTATACTAGTAAAATATTAGGGAAAAGAATGTATGGGGGCTGGAGTGGTGGCTTGGTGGTTATGGCGCTTGCCCGGCATGCATGAGTACGCCAGTTCAAACCCCAGCACCACATACACAACAACGTCTCAGAGCAACGAAAGCTGCATGAAAATCTAAATAAAAATTGATTCTCTTTCTCTATCTCACTGTCCCTCTCTCTTTAAAAAAAAAAGTATGAAAGATGAAATTGGCTAGAGTTAGTCATTTTTTAATCACAGAATAAGAGATACATCTTGGGTGGACAGGTAGAAAGATATACAGAGGAATTTATTTCTGGAGAAAAATTAAGTCTTCTAAACTGTACTGTCTGAAATTCCTGTTTCATCACTTGAAAATTTGTTTTACTTTGGCAATACTTCTCAATAAGTTGACAAGGGACAAAAGTCATTCTTTATATGAGGTGAGGGAAATTTTTCCCCTTTTCATTAGATACTCAGTTCTTCACCTACGGGGAAGAGTGAACATGAAATGTACCAAAACTAAAATAACCTGACCATTCTTGGAATTATTCCCTTTTTCCTTTTTGTGACAGGCTACAGAAGTTGTACAGCTTGGGCCCCCTGAGCTGCTTTTCTTGCTGGAAGATCTCTCCCACAAGTTAGATAATATACTAACACCATCTTTTGCCAAGAGAAACCCCTTCGTCAAGGTTAGTATAAGCGGAAGCGTAGGACCTGGGCTTAGTGGATTTGGAAACAGGCCTTATAGTGGTGAATGATTTACCGCTTTCTCTTGCATTGTGTTTGGTTCACTGGGTAATAATAAGGTGGCAGCCCTATTGCCAGATCATATATCATATTCTCCTTGCATTGAAGAATTTGGGCACTAGCTTGGTGGTAGAGCATTGGCCTAGCATGCATGTGGTCCTAGGTTTGATACCCAGCATTGTTTTAAAAAAAAAAAAAAAAGGAACACAGAAAACACAAAAGATACCCGAAAAACAAAATTTATTTCTAAATTCTATGAACATTCCTGAATTCTGATCTTTGCCTAGGTTTGAGTTTTTTGTTCTGTTTTTGTTTTGTTTTGTTTCTTTTGGTTGGGTTTGTGATACTGGTGGTTTAACTTGGGGCCTCACAATGGCCAGGCAAGCACTGTACCACTGAGCTACATCCCAAGCTCTCAGGTTTTTAACAGCCTCTTAAAGTAAGCCTGTGGCCAAGCCTCAGTATGGTAATTGGCTGCCTAGAGAGGCCAGAACCACAGGTGTATGTCCAGGTACAAATGTGCTGCAGTTGGATGGTGCAAACGATGTGAGGCGAAAGTCTTGGTATCAGCACTTCAACATTATAGCTAGTTTGTTCATTCTTTGTACTATTTGTTCTACATTCCTGTCTACCTCAATGATCTCTATTTTTTTTAAAATTTGGAACACTTCACAAATATGTGTTATCCTTGTGCAGGAGCCATGGTAATCTGTATTGTTCCAGTTTTAGTATATGTACTGCCCAAGTGAGCCCTGTGATTTCTACTTACTTTTGTGTGAGCTTTATCTCATTAGTTATGATGAGTCTGTACTTCGTTATCAAACACCATTGTTACTGTACAGAGGCCATCTCTTTGTCCTTTGGAAATGGAGCAAGCTTTTTATCCTTTTGTCTAAATATAGTCTTAGACAAGCAATTTATTTCTCTTATCTAATCCTACCTGGGGGGCACAAGATTGGCTAAACTTCTTGATGAACACTTAGATTCAGAGACGCTGTCCAGCAGGGTTTTTTTTTTTTTTCTGCTTATGACTCTGAATTCATTGTAGAATAAAGGAAATCGGAATATTGGATTCTCACACCTCCATCAGAGAGCTGCCCCAGAAATTGCTCATTGTGTTGTTCAACTGTTGACCCCAATGTGTAACCATCTGGAGAACATTCACAACTATTTCCAGGTCAGAAAACTATCTTATCCTTATACCTATCTATCCTTAGGTATCAACCAGTGAACATTAGATGTCCTTTTTGACTGAAAAAAATTGAAAGGAAATTCATTTTTCCCTTTAGTGCTTAGTTGCTGAAGACCATGGTGAAGTTAGTGGACCAGAAGTAAAGACTCAGGAATACCACATAATGTCTTCCTGTTATCAGAGGCTACTGCAGATTTTTCATGGACTTCTTGGTTGGTGAGTGCGTGGGAATTATGCTCATAGACAGAAATGAGTGTGTACTTGGTTCTACTTGATGATTAGGTACTGGGATACAGAAGAGAAAAGGAAAAGGCCCCTGACCTTTGGCAACATTGATGCTTTATTCCTTTTCGTTTGATCTTGCACCTTCTGGGTCTTATGGGAGCACTATCATTAATCCATTTGACAGATTAAGTGATTAGCTACCTGTAACAAATCTGGCCATCTTACTCCTTCTGTTTCCTGTAGCAAATGTTCTATAATGACTGGAAAGACTCTTACTTAAAAAGCTGTTTCTCAAAAGATTTATAAATAAGTCCCAGATTTTGTGGTAAAGAGCTGAACACAATGCCAGTGAGGACATTTCGGGACACTATGGAAGTGGGTGATCAGGCCTTCAAAGGATGGATGGCCTTCAGGAAGGTAAAGAGTTGGGTGAAATTAGAAAAAGGGTGTAGTCCCATAAATAAAATACTTTGATTCCTTAGGCCCTGTTCCCTTTGTCCTCTTTACACAGGTTTCTGGGCAGTCTTACCCAAGCTTAAATTTATATCAAGTTTTATCCTCTGAGCTCTAGGCTTTTATATCCAGTTGCCTACTCAACACCCTCTTGAGATGTGGCATTAACACCTCAGACTCCTCACAGCCCAAATGGAATGTGTCAACACCGTTCCTTCAGCTTTCCCTGGCCCTGTAAATGGCACCACCAGTTGTCTGAGCCCAGAACCAGGAGTTATTTTTTGTTTCTTCTTCTACTTTCCACCCTTCCTCTCTCCCACATGTGATCCCCAAATCCTATTGACTTGTCTTCTGGATAACATCTAGATAACCATCTATCCCTGTGTCTCCACTGCTGCTAGACTCTCATTATCTCCCCCTTGTACTAGATTTGTCTCACACTTGGCCTCTTTGCTACCATTTGTCCTGCCTGGGTCCCTTCCTCAAACAGGAGTCACAAACCTGATGTGATCTTGTCCCAGTATTGGCCTCTGATTGCTGTTATATTTTTCTGCAGTTCGTGTTTGTTGCCTAGTTTCTCAGGCTCTCTGCTGCCTGACCCCTGCTGCTCCACCTATTGTCTGCCTTCTGCCTGCAGCCTGCTGAGTTCATCTTAACACCCTACATGGCTTTCACCAGGAAGGCTTTACACATGCTCATCCTCTACCAGGATTCTTAGCCTTCTCTAAATCATCTAATCTCTTGAGATCTAATTTCACTTCTTTAGAGGCATTTTCTCTGGCCCCTAGAGTAGATAAACCTCTTTCCTATGTCCCTGACCCCAAGTTCCCTCCTACCATGTTAGTATCCTCTTATGATAAAACATTACATTTTTTTATAATTACTTGTTCATCTGTCTTTCCTGTTAGGCTGTGAATTCCATGAAGGCAGATAGCAGTCATTTTTGTATCCTTCATAATTAAAAGCACTGCCTGACAAAATATTCAAATAGACCATTCATCAAGGGGATTTATTCATGGCAGATAATGCATGAAAGGATGTTCATTATTATTATTAAGGAAATGCAAATTGAAAGCACAGCGAATAGGCTGGGGATGTAGCTCAGAGGTAGAGTGTTTGTTGTGCATGACGCATAGGGTTCAATCTCCAGCACCACAAAACAAACAGATGGATAAAAGCACAAAGAGATAGTACAACACACTTACTAGCATAGCCAAGTGTTGGTGAGAATGTAGGGCAGCTGATATGCTCACTTGGTGCTGGTGGGACTGTAAAATGGTACAGTAACTTTGGAAAATAGTTTGAAAGTTTCTTGAAAAGTTAGATGAATACCTATAATATGACCAGCCTTTGTATAATCACCCAAGAAAAATGAAAACATGTCCACACAAAGTATTCTACATAAATGCTTATAACAGCTTAATTTGTAATAGTTCCAAAGTAGAAATAACGCAAATGTCCATCCACTGGGTAGTGTATATATAAATTGCAATTTATCCATATGGGAGGATGCTTCATGCCACAACATGATGAAGAGTCACAATAAGTAAAAGGAATATATGCGATCAGAGTGGTTGGTTCCATTTATATAAAACTCTAGAAAAAGCATATTTTGTAGTGATGGTAGACATCAGTGGTTGCATAACATTGGGCAGGAGGATGGAAAGAGGAATGAATTATAAAGGAAACTTTGGGGGTTGATGGATATATTCTTCATCTTCACTGGTGGTGGTGGTTTCATGGGTTTATAAATCAAACCTTATCAAATTCAACATTTTATTTTTTCATTAGTTTGATGTAGTCTTACATATTAGAGGGAATTGTTGTTACATTTTCATGCCTACATGGATATTGACATAGTGAGATAGTAAGTTAAGACTGAACCTAGACCGGGATCTACCCCCCTTCATCCATTCCCCTGGTCTCATGTCTCCTCTGTAATCCCACAATAATATAGTTTGAATTGAGCATATACATGTATACTAATTGTTGACATTTCTGAGTTTCTCTGCTTGCCTCTGTATAGCTAGGCTTCTAATGGGAATTGAACATTCCCCATTGTATTGAAAACTCCCTTTGTTCCTGCCTCTCACCCTTCTCTCCCCAGCTTATGTGGAGTTCCAACTGTGGTGAGTTTATTACTTAAACTCAGCTAATTATCATACAGATGTAGATTTTACAGTAGCTTCCAAATATGAGAGAAAACATTTGGCCCTTAAGTCTCTGAGTTTGGAATGTTTCACTCAGCATAATTTTTTTCCATTTCCATCCATTTGACTGCAAATACCATTGTATCATCCTCTCCAATAGCAGACTAGAACTCTATTACACATATACATCACAGTTTTTTAATCCACTCATCCAGCGAGGGGCATCTGGGTTGGTTCCATAGTTTAGCTATTGTAAATTGAGCTGCTATAAACATTGATGTTTTTTAGCTCTTTTGGGAAGATACCCAGGAGTGGGATAACTGGGTCGTGAGGTGGTTCCAACCCTAGTTTTTTGAGGAGTCTCCACACTGCTTTCCAGAGAGGCTATAGAAGTTTGCAGCCCCACCCACAGTGTGTTAGTGTTCTTTTCTCCCCACAACAACTCCAGCATCTTATTGTTCACATTCTTCATTTTTGGCCACTTTGACTGCAGTGAAGTGGAATCTCAGTGAAATTTTGATTTGTATTTTTCTGATTGCTAAAACATTGTCTCATGTTTATTGGCTTTCTGGAGTTCCTCTGTTGAGAAGTTTCTATTTAGTTCCCTAGCCCGTTTATTGATTAGATTATTTGTGTTTTTGGTGTTCAGTTTTTTGAGTTCTTTGTATATTCTGGATATTATTCTGGAGAGGTAGCAGACCATGATTTTCTCCCAATCTGTAGGTTCTCTCTTGATAATCTTGATTAAATCTTTACCTGAGTGCAGAACATTTTCAGTTTAATGGCATCCTACTCATTGATTCCTGGTTTTAATTCTTGAGCTATGGGTATCTTGTTGAGGAAGAAAGTGCCAACACCAATGTTGTGGAGTGTTGATCCTATTTTTTCTTCTAGCAGTTGTATAGTTGCTGATTTGATTCCTAATTCTTTGATCCATTTATTTTTGCTTTTTGTACAGAGTGAGAGATAGGGATCTAGTTTCAGTTGTCTGCATATGGCTGTCCAGTTTGTCCAGCACCATTTATTGAATAAACCGTCTTTCCTCCACATTATATTTTTCTCCCTTTATGAAATATCAGATGGTTTTGTTACTATAGCCGTATAATATAATTTCAAGTCAGGTATTGTGATACCTCCTGCTACCTCTTTCTTGCTTAGTAATGTTTTGGCTATTCTGGGTTTCCTGTTATTGCAAATGAATTTGAGAATTGCTTTTTCTATATCCATGAAGAATGTCATTAGTATCTTGATGGGGATTGCATTGAACCAAACAGGGCTTTTGGCAGAATGGCCATTTTAATTATATTGATTATGCCTAATCAAGAACATGGAATGTTTTTCCATCTTCTCAGATTTTCTTAAATTTCTTTTTTTAATGTTTGATAGTTTTCATTGTAGAGGTCCTTTATATCCTGTGTTAGATTAATGGCCAAGTATTTTATTCTTTTTGAGGTTAATGTGTATGGGACAGATTTCCAGATTTCTTCTTTGGCAGGTTCCTTGCTGGAATATAGGAAAGCTATTGATTTATGAGTGTTGATCCTGTAACCATCCACTTTGCTTAGTTTGTTTATAAGCTCTAGTAGTGTTGTCATAGAGCTTTTTGAGTCTGCTATGTATAGGATTATGTCATCAGCAAATAGAGATAGCTTGATTTCCTCTTTTTCTATTCAAATTCCTTTGATATCCTTCTCTTGTCTGATAGCTGTGGCTAGGGTTTCAAGGACTATAGTGAACAGGAGTGGTGAGAGTGGGCAGCCTTATCTTCTTCCTGAATTTAGTGGGAAAGCTTTCAGTCTTTCTTCATTAAACATAATATTGGCCATGGGATTGTCATAAATGGCTTTTACAAAATGAAAATATCTTCCTTTGATCCCAATCTTCTCTAGAGTTTTAAGCATAAATGGGTGTTGAATTTTATGAAAGGCGTTTTCTGCATCAATTGAGGTGATCATATGGTTTTTGTCTTTGATTCTGTTTAAGTGGTGAGTCACTTTTATTGATTTGCATATGTTGAACCAGCCTTCTGTTCCTGGAATGAAGCCCGTTTGATTGTGATGTATCAGCTTTCTGAAATTCAACATTTTAAATACATGTAGTTGATTATTCAGTTGTACCTCAGAATGGTGGGGGAAGAACCTGACACATCATAGGCCCTCAGAATACGTTTGTTGAAGAAAGGGCAAATAGCACTGGTGATGTGGAAAGTGTTTATAGAGGAGATCTGTGGGTCAGATTGTGCTGGGCCTTGAAGGTCTTCTAGAAAAATTTAAATGTTTAGGGAAGCAGTTTTGAAGTTCTTTGATCATTGTCATTATATAATGAAAGCATTTTTAAAACATCTTTTTGGTAGCAGTGTGCAGGACAGAGTTAGAAAGGGATGCAGAAAGACCAGTCAAAAGGTGTTGCGGTGGCCGGACGAAGTGGCGCATGTCTGTAATCCCGTGGCTTGGGTTACTGAAACAGGAGGATCACAGGTTCAAAGATAGCCTCAGCAACTTAGTGAGAGCCTGTCTCAAAATAAAAAATAAAAAAGATTGGGAATGTGGCTCAGTAATTAAGTACCCTTGGGTTCAATCCTTGGTACAAAAAAAAAAAAAAACCAACTGGTATTGCTATGATTTGTTCATGTAATGATAAAGGACTTGGCTTGGGACTGTGGTCTGAGCTTGGAAAGAAGTGGGGCAATCTTAGAGATAATTCAAGATGAAATTGTCAAGATAGTCTATTAATGTAGAGAAAGGGATAAGTTTTTTATTGAGTACCTACTGTGGATCAGACTTTTGATTTAGCAATTTGACAGAATTACTCAAGTTTTAGAAGACTGAGGCTTACCTCTGAAATGAGGAGAGCGTCCCACCCTCCCCATTAAAAATAAGCTTGTGAGGATGATTAGGTCGGTAAGGACCATTCTTGGTGTAGTTCAATTTATAATCTGATTATTAAGAGTTGCGACCAAATTTGACATTCGAGTATTGATTAGTTGTTGGTATAGACCGGAGGCCAGGATCCTGGGATGCTGTCCAGGTGATCATCTTGAAACCCAACTAAATAATCTTTCCTTTCCTTAGGAGTGGATTTCTTCACCTTGGAAATCATAATTTGCTGTATTCAGCCCTCGAGGTCCTCACTAGCAGACTGAAGCAGATAGAACATGAGCAGACTTTGGAGGAACTGGTCAGGTGGGTCAGACTCCATGTCCTAGAGTGTTTTCCCAAGAGACTCCTGGGAACTGGATTGTCAAGATTTCTGTGAAAAATTTTGGGAGTCTCAGGAGTTGGGAAGGAAACTGATATTTTCAGCACTTTTCCTAAGCATATGGGCTTTCTCACTTATGTATTCTGATAAATTGCATAGCATTGGAAACACTGTACCAAATCATGCTAAATCTTCTTACATGCCGTCATCCCTGAAACTCTGCCTTTTCAGGTAATGATGAAAACATTAACCGTGTGCCCTGAACTCCTGATTATACAAGGAACTCTTGTGTCTACCACCAGGGTGAATGTGTAGGTGGCAGCTGGTTATCACTGGTTGTCAGTCTCTTCCTCAACCTTAGAGGAAGACCATATGTAGCTGAGGGCAGGGCTGTGGAAGAGGGAGGTAAGAGGGCAATTTAAGGAGGAAGGCTATCAGCCTCCTGTCCAGCTGCAGCCACAGCAACTTGGTCTTTCCCTCTTCTCTTTGATAGTGTAGGCCTCACTCTCACCAACTAATCAGGATTTGACTCTCCCTTTTTTTTTTTTTTTAAACAATTTTGGACTAATTTCAATTCCCTATCTCCCATTTTTTATTGCATTGAAACCAGATATGTGATGCATTCATTAAAAGCTGTGCTTTTAGCCAGGCAACCTAGTAAGACTCCATCTCAAAATAAATTTTAAAAAAGATGGGAATGTAGCTGAGTGGTAGAGAATTTTTTTATTCTTTTTTTTTTTTTTTAAAGAAAGAAGCAATTTTTATTCCGTTTTTCATGTGACTTTTGTTGCTCCCACACTTTGTTGTGTACATGGTGATAGGGTTCAAACCTGCCTATTCGCAGATGCAATGCAAGCACTGTAACCGCCGAGGCCCCGCTCCAGCCCTAGTACTCTCTCTCTCTCTCTCTTTTTTTTTTTTTAAAGAGAGAGGGACCATGGGAAAGACAAAATAAATTTTAGTTTTTCATGTGACTGTTGTTGCTCAGACCCTTCATTGCGTACGTGGTGCTGGGGTTTCAACGTGCATCCTTGCATATGCCAAGCAAGCACTGTAAACTCTGAGCCACCACTCTAGGCCTTCTTGTACTATCTTATATTCTAGTTTTCTTCCACCTTGAACTTAGGGTTTTTTGTGTTTTTTTTAAGAGTGAGAGAGAGAATTTTATTTATTCTTTCACTTGGTTTTTATTTTTCTGACATTTAATTGTGTAAGTGGTGCTGGGGTTGGAACCCAGGTCCTGTCACATACCTGGCAAGTGCTTTACCGCTGAGCCACTGCTCCGGCCCATGAACTTGGATTTTATTTATTTATTTATTTATTTTAAAGAAAGAGAGGACAGTGAAAGAGAGAGAGAGAGAGAAAGAAGCAATTTTTATTTAATTTTTCTTGTGACTTTCATTCCTCTGACACTTCGTTGTGTTTGGGGTGCTTGCGTACTCGTGTATGCCAGGCAAGTGCCATAACCACTGAGCCACTGCTCCAGCCCCCTAACTTGGATTTTAAATATAATTTTCAGTGTATTGCCTAAGACTTTAAAAGACAAATTTATCCAGTGTTATACAAATTAGCATGAGTCTTGGATTTCTTGACATACATGACCCTTTGAAGGCCAGCTTTCCATCCACAGGGCTCTCCTATGCCCTGGCTTTCTCTATGAAAAGATAAGAGTTTTCTATCAAGATGCTTGAAACTTCATACTAAAACACCTGAAAATGAGGAGGATTCTGATTAGCCCCTCAAACACTTACAGAGGACTTGACTAAGTCATGGATTTTAATATGTCTTCACTACATGTGATGATGTTGTTTGTTCTCTTTTTCTTGTCTCCTTACAGTCAGAGCTTCAATTATTTACAGAACTTCCATTCCAGCATTCCCAGTTTCCAGTGTGGTCTTTACCTTATCAGACTTTTGATGGTCCTTTTGGAGAAATCAACAGCTCCTGCTCCAAAGAAAGAAAAAATTGGTAATGGGACCAGTTCCCTTTTCATGAATAGGATTAATATCTCACTCTTATAAACCTGGGGCCTCCCAGAAGCTTGTAACTTTTGCATGTAAATCCCCACGTAATCTTGGACATGCCCTCTTGCTATACCAAGGAGGCCATTTTCCCAGAAGGAGCTCTGACTTCTGCTGACATTGCTTAGTGTGACTTTGTTTAGGTCAGCTGGCTAGATAATTTTTTCTTTTCTTTTCTTTTTTGGTACTAGGGATTGAACCCCAAGGGCTTTTGTACATGCTGAACATATACATTCTTACCACTGAAGTATATTCCCAGCCCTGGATAATTTTATGTTTGACCTATATCCGTTTTTAAAAACGTTATCTAAGTACTGGGTGTAGTGGTGCGTGCCTGTAATCCCAGCAACTTGGGAAGTTGAGGCAGGAGGATCACAAGTTCAAAGCCAGCCTCAGCAGCTTGGCAAGGCCCTGAGTAACTTAGCAAGACCATGTCTCAAAATGAAAAAGGCCTGGAATGTGACTCAATGGTTGAGTGCGAGTGCCCCTGGGTTAAATCCCTGGTAACCAAAAAAAAATTATCTGAGACATTTGGCAAAAGAGACAGAAACCATGAGGTTAATAAAGTAAGAGGAAAAGGAGAAATCAGGATCAAGAACAGAGGAAGTATTAGACTTTTCCCTGACCTTTCTTTTTACTATATTGTAATTCTTGGAGTATACCTCACTGATTATACATCCTAGTTGGCAGCACAAATAGGAAACAAGATGAAAATGTAGAACAATGCTGTTATTCCCTGTTAAGAGAGGAGATTGTGGTTTGAAGCTGGGACGGCCACTGCTGTTGGCCTGCCCACGAGGACCATGATTGACTTTCCCACTGGCCAGTGGCCTTCTTCCTGTTTGTGTGTTTGAGGTTGAGGTAAGTGGGTTTTAGGTAAATGGGTGTATTTCTGGCAGAAGGGTCAGTGAAGCAGGAACATAGCAGTCTTTTAGCAGTTTCTTGATAGACCAGGAATGCCTTGGAAAATTTACAATAATAATCCTTTTGATCAATAATCATACCCAAAAGCCTGAGGACAAGAGTGAGGTTATCTGATCGTTATACATTATATGCATACATTGAAATGCCACACTGTAACCAGTGAATATGTACAATTATTTATGTGTCAATGAAAAAATTTTAAAAGAGTGAGGTCAGTTTCTTGTTTAATGAGATTCCTTTGTCTTGTTTTCTAACAGCTTCCCTGGCCAAACAGTTCCTCTGTCGGGTGTGGTCACATGGGGAGAAAGAGAAGAGCAGCATCTTTAATGATCAGTTACATGATTTGCTTTGGTGAGATGTTTGGTTTCTTCTAGTGAGCCACATACCCCATTTCCACTTTGCTGCTGATGGGAATCTCTCATCTGATTACAGACCTTTGTTAGGGGGAACTTGGGAAAATGCAATAAATTTAAACTGAACACGATTTGGAATCTGTGGATCTTGTAATCCTCTGCTTCTGCTTTCTTCTGTCAGCTAATTTCTAATTGTTAAAGCATAGAGGAAGTAGAGGAGTACACAGTTGTTGTCTACCTTATTAAGCAGTGAGCCAAGATAATATATCTGTTGTCCACCATATCCAGGACATATCCATCACTTCCAAGGTGTCTAGCAGTATTTGTCATTGAGTCTTCATTTACTTTACCTTCTGACAAGTATCTGGATCTTGATTATTAAAAATAAAAGCCTGAAGTTATTTTAAAGTGTAATACCAGGCAGGCTTGATGGTGTACACCTGTAAGCCAGCTACTCAGAAGGCAGAGGCAGGAAGATTGGAAATTCGAGACCAGCCTGGGCAACTTAGCAAAACCCTGTCTCAAAAAACAAAAGGGCTGGGACGTCGCTCAGTGGTAACTTTCTTGTCTTGCATGCTTGAGGCCCTGGATTTAATCCCCAGTACTTCCACACACACACACACAAAAAAAAGGCTTAATATTTGGTGACATCTCAGAAATTGACTCAGAAATTCTGTAGCACATATTTATACTTCTTCACCTCTCTGAGCAGCATTTACCTGGAGCACACAGATAGTGTTCTGAAGGCCATAGAGGAGATTGCTGGCATTGGTGTCCCGGAACTGATCAACTCTCCAAAAGATGGATCTTCCTCCACATTCCCTACACTGACCAGGTAAAGGAGTTCTTGCCTCTAGTTCTCTTCCTATGATACATTCACACTGTCAGATGTATATATTTTCCAGATAGCCACCTTACTTACTCTTCATCTGATTTTGATAGCGATAGCAGATCCATTCCTCATTCAGTGCTGAGTGTCTGCGCATTCCTTCCAGGGGCTCTTAGCCAGTTGTGAGAGGAGCTTGTTGAGGAATCAACTGTTAGGAGTTACAGTCTTCAGACTCATAAAGTTCTCCTGTCTGTACTTTCATCCTATAAACTTGAGACTAGGGTCAGGGCATGTAGTGGTTGTGCATGCCTAGCACCATTAAAAAAAAAAAATAAGTGAATGATATAAACTTGAGACTATTGTTTTAGTGTGTGATGGTTGTATCTAATCACATGAGTCTTGATGAGTTTGTGAACTCATTGTCTCACTAGTTACATTTGTACAGTCTTTGAGTTTACAAAGCACTTTCACATTCTTTATCTAGTTTGATCCTTTCCATAACTCTGTCAGGTAGATACCATTACCCCTGTTTTACTCTTGAGGGAAATGAGGGTTAGAAAGAGAACCTCTCCAGCTTATGGAGGCAGTAAAATGAAAGTGGACTCAGGACTTGAACTGGGGTCTTCTCTCCACTGCTTCACTGCTCTTTCCCTACCAACCCACCACCTCCTTCTACAAAGCTATCCCAGACCCATTGCTTTGTCGGCCTGCTTGGGCTCGTTTCTGAATCCTTTCCACTCTCCTATGCTCTTTCCATGGACCTTAGTGAAAGAACATTCGCAGAGGTTGGGAACAAGTAATTTTTGGTCCCTGGCTTCTTCCCAGGAAGTTCTTTCTAAGCATTGCATCGCTGTGGGAGTGGGGGTGGACACTTTTCTCTCTTCTAGGCACACCTTTGTCATTTTCTTCCGTGTGATGATGGCTGAACTTGAGAGGACAGTAAAAAGTCTCCAGGCTGGCACAGCAGCAGATACACAGCAGGTGGGTCAGGTGCTCCCTCACCAAGAAATGGACTCTGGATTTCTGGAAATTTGCTGATTCTTCTGTTTCTTGGATCCACGATTTCTCCTAAGCTACTTCCTTTGAGTTATCAGGATCCAGGATGTTTTTCAAAGAGCTCCTGGTTTGATTTCCTTTCTCTCTAGTTGGAGGTGAGAATCAGGCGCTGCTCTCCCTGGCAACTGCCCCATTTGTCACTTCTCTCATGGCATGGGGTAAACTAGCCTGTTTGAGATGCTGTGGGCTGGGGCAGCAGGCTCCAGAACTGAACTGGAATGCTGGGGTCAAGGGCTGGTACAGGCGGTCGGAGCTGGTGGCCACCATGCATGCTGCAGAGGCTATACCTACGTGACGGGTACTGACAAGGCCTCTATAAGGCACTCTGATGCAGGCCTCAGAATCACCTTGTGGGTGCACTGGATGCCACACACTTTGATAGGATAATTGGCTTTAGCCTCAGAATAGCTGTGTGATTGAAGGACTGTGCATTAGTGGGAGTCCTGTAGAAGTGTGATTCTGTGTGTGTGATTCAGAGGCACTGTCTGGTTGTCCCCAGAGTCACGAAGAGAAGCTCCTCTACTGGAACATGGCTGTTCGAGACTTCAGTATCCTCATCAACCTGATGAAAGTGAGTGTGGAGGCTTCCTGACCTCTCTCACCAACTAACTGCGGAAACCAAGGGTTCTGGCTTCCAAAATGGATCCTCTTTGCTCCTCTCCTCACCATTCTTTGAGACCTTTCTCCTCCACACACATTTCCATTGTCCCCTGCCCATCCAGGGTAACCCTTCTCTCCTTGGGCTCTTTTTCCTTTTCATCCTGCCTCCCACCTATTTCATAATACTCCTTGTCGTTTTCTCTCACCTTTCCCTGGGTCCTCTGTGATCTCACTCCCTCTTCCATCCCTCAGTGTTTTCATTATCCTTCAAAAAGTGCTTTCTCCCACTCCCAGGTAGTGTTCAGGCTGGCCCCTCAGCCTAGGATGCCTCTTGTAAAGTTTTCTTTGAAACTTCAGATGAAGGCTTTGGTCCTCTGATAATGTCGTATTCTCAGTATCTCCAGCTGGTATCAATTTCTTGTCCTTCTTTGCTTTTGTCTTCCTTTCCTTGTACTTCAGTTATGGCAGTTACTCTGCTCTGTAAATTAATTTGTAATTTAACTGTTGACATCCATTCTCCATTTTAGAATTCTCTACAGCACCCAGAGGTGGACTGGGATGCTTGAAAGAGCCATCCTCAACTTTGGTTTCTTGTCTTTTACCTCTCCAGGTATTTGATAGTTATCCTGTTCTGCATATATGTTTGAAGGTGAGAGCTTTACTGGGCCCTGTTCAATATTTCTTCTTCCTGTGGTTGTTCTAAAGAGGCCTCTGCTAAAATGAGTTGCCAGTTCCCCACAGGCAGAGGCTATACAGTCTCTGCTAACAAATGGTGGCTTAGGGAAAACAATAAATGTTAGATCAGTGGTACAGTGCTTGCCTAACATGCAGAAGGCCCTGGATTCCACCCGCTGGCAACACACACACACACACACACACCCCAAAAAGAAAGAAGAATAAAGGAAAAAGAGGGAAGAAGAAAGCTCTTGGGGTGGCCTTGTGAATGTAGACGCTGATGTGATATTGATACCCTTCTGACTCCTCTCCATGAGGATTTCCCAGATTAGTCCAAGATTTGGTGGTAGACCGAAGGCGAATATTGTAAAAAATGCTTCTTTCCCACTCCTCCAAGCAGGCGGTGCCTGTTCTCACTCCTGGCCTCTCTCTTCTCTGGGAAAATGGGTGAGGTGGGTGGGGGTTGTCTCTCTGTTAAGGAAGTTTAGAAATGGGCATGTGCTCCCTCAACCCTGTGCAGTTTCTTCCTCTTGGAAGTCAGGCCCCAGGGAGCTGGAGATTCCCCTGCTGTCTGCTCTCTTTCTCAAGCTGAGTGGGAATGTGGCCATTGGTTGTGTCTGGGGCTTAGTTACACTTTTCATGTTAAGCTCCTTTCTCCAAGGTAACCTTTTGAACCACATATAAAAATAAGAACATAACACTTTTGGGCTGGTGGTGCTGTGCTGCCTCAGCAGGGGACTTTGAAGTGAACATGTGAAGTCACTGGCGTGTCTCTTTTCTGCAGTATGGACGTCTCTTCGTGGAAGCGTTTCTGAAACAGTGTATGCCGCTCCTAGACTTCAGTTTCAGGAAGCACCGGGTAAGAGCAGAGGCTTGCTCTGAAGACTTGCTTGGTGGCTCTTGGGGGTGCGGGTGGGAATAGTTCCCCCGCCCATGTTCAGGGCCACAGTTCTTGACACCACTTAGCACCAGATGTGCCCAAATGGGATTGCATACTCCCAGGTAGGCTCTCAGACCTCTCCTGTCCAAGCCCACCTTTCTTCTTGTGCTCTTTAGCTTGGTTTCGTTGTGCTGCTACATCCCCAGGACCTTTGTGTCAGTTGCGTACTCCTTTGTGCTTCCCTTATTCTCCTCTTAGGGATAATAAAGATGGAGTTGGTTTGTGTCACAAAATTCTTTGCTGGTTTTTTTTTTTCTTTGTTGTTTAAAAAAAAAACATCTTGATAGGTTTTTTTTTTTTCTTTCAAGCCAAGTGGCACCAGGGATAGAATATTGAAGTAAGGAAAGGAACAAATGGGGTTGAAGTGGTGGCTCAGTGGTTGGAGCACTTACTGGCATGCACAAGGGCCCGGGGTTCAAACCCCAGCACCACATACAAAACTAAGTGTTGGAAAATCAAAAACCAGATGAAAAAATAAATAAAATTGTCTTTCTCTAAAAGGAGAAGAAACAAATGATTTCTTATACATATTTAGCAAATGGACATTCTTAAAACATCCATAATATTTGGCTAATTCCTTAAAGCCCTGGAAGAGAAAGAAGAGAGGCTGTGCTTTCTCCTAATTTGCTGGTGGGAAAACTGAGACATAGTAAACTAAGTCAAGGTCTTGTAACTCTCAGATTGGCAGGAGGGATAGAAATGGGAGGCCGGAGAATGAGGATTAGCCACTTCTGCTTCTGAGGGCCAGGTGGAGATGATCATCAACACAGGCTGCAACCTAGAGTTGACTGTCTTTGGAGCCTTTGGTTACAAGGATATCTTAAATTTAAAATGAAATGAGAGGGCTCAGTGGTTTGAGCACTTGCCTGGCATGTACAAGGACCCAGGTTCAGTTCCCAGCGCCACATACAAAACTTAAGTGGAGGGAAAACAAGATGAAAAAATAAAATTAATTCTTTCTCTATTTAAAAAAATGAAATTCATGCTGCGTTTATGAATTTTGTTGATCTTAGGAAGATGTGCTGAGCTTATTGGAAACCTTCCAACTGGACACAAGGCTGCTTCACCACCTGTGTGGGCATTCCAAAGTGAGTGGGGAACTGGTCAAGTGCTGCTGACTGAGTCTGCAGGGGCTGTTGGGAGGTCCTTCTTGAGCTTTTAGTTCTGGGACTGTAACCAGAGGACTTTCATTGAGGATTTAGGTCCTTAGTTGCTAGTTGAGATTGGGCAGTTGTCTAGAAGGAAGTTCTGCATCTGAAACTTGACTCAGACTCCATAGTCCTATTTCCTCTAAAGATGATTCTTGGGTGAGGAATATAGAATGCTGCTAGATGGCTGGGCATGGTGGTACACACCTGTGATCCCAACTACTTTGGAGGCTGAGACAGGAGGAACACAAGTTGGAGGCCAGCCTTGGCAACTTAGTGAGACCCTGTCTCAAAGTAAAAAATAAAAAGGACTAAGGATGTAGCTCAGTAGGAAAGTGTCCCTGGGTTCAATCCGAAATACAAAAAAACAGAAACAAAAACTGCAGGGTGTTTTACTGCTACAAAGCGCTCTAGGTGGGAGGAAAACTAGGTGAAGGACAACAGTGCTGAGATGGAGCTTTCCAGCTGTGCTACTTGTCAGCATATCTGGCTCTTGTGAGGACTTTTCTCTCACCGATTGAGGAGGCTAAGGCAAGAGGATTGCAAGTTCAAAGCCAGTCTCAGCAACTTAGGCCCTGAGGAATTTAGTTGGGACCCTGTCTCAAAGTTAAAAGGGCTGGGGATGTGGTTCAGTGATTGAGCACCTCTAGATTCAATTCCTGGAACCAAAAAAAAAAGAAAAGGTAGGGGTGGAGGAGCTTTTCTGCTTGAAGCCTGAAGCCCTCTTAAGAGTTGACAAGCAGTTGTCACTTGGTCTGGAGCAACACAGTTTCCTAAGGTTCTGTATTCCTTGGAAAACCAAATGATTCTTGTGAGCCAGTTCCTATTACTTACTTCCTCTCCTGGTTCTAAGTGTAAAAGTGTCAGCAATGGAATTTTAAGGACTCTGTCTGCTAAGCACAGCTATTTGCGTTTGTTTAATGTCTGTGTTATGTTGGCTCAAGAATATATTAAGTAAATTCATTGATGATTGGTCAACAAGAGGTTATATATAAGAAGCAAGGGATGTTAGCAGTATGTCGTCTAGACTTTGACTCTTTCAGCTGCCATTCTCTTCGGAGTACTCTGTCAAACTACTGCTGTTTGATGCACCATGTCTCTGGGCATCTTGCAGGTCTTACGGTCTTACTCATTGTTCAGGTTTCTGCTTAGTAAAGAGCATGATAGTAAATCCAAATGTGAAGGAGTATGTGTTTGCATTCAGATTCACCAGGACGTGAGACTCACCAAACATGTGCCTTTGCTCAAAAAGACGCTGGAGCTGTTGGTTTGCAGAGTCAAAGCCATGCTTGTCCTCAACAATTGCAGAGAGGCTTTCTGGCTAGGCAATCTCAAAAACCGGGACTTGCAGGTAAGCCTTTGGACCACCAGTGCTACTGCCCCACTCCCATTCCTTGTAAGAAATGAGGAGTGTAAGAAAGGTCACTTAAGCCCTGCTTTCCCAAGGAGACTGCTTTAAAGTTTCTGGTGTTTTAATTCTTAATTCTTAAGTCATTACTGTTGGCTCAAGTCACAGACTGTACCACTCACCCTAGGCAACAGTCAAAACAGAACATACACCAATGTGAACGAGGCCTCAGAAACAGAGGAACCAGAGTAGTGAAACCGACTCCATAGCCTCTCTCAAGCCCTGGTGAGGACAGTAGATTCACAGCAAATTTTAGTGTATGCACAAACTTCATGTTGGATCTTTTTCCTAAATCAGTCTGTATTTTTCCTGAAATTATTCTGCCTAATTTAAACAAATGAACATTTCTAGGGTCTTTCAGTTTTCTGATTGGATGAAATCTTGTGTTGATTGTAATACCACTTTGGTGTTTCCTCATTTTTCACAAAAGATCCAAGCCCTTGCTTTTAAGGCTTACGGTATCTGTTTTATAATCAATTACATGAAAATAGACCACAGAGAACTGACTTTTCTTCACATCAACCTTAAGAGGTAGATTCTATTGTTGGAGAAAATTGGAGCTCAGAGAAGTAACTTATATAAGGCCTTTCAACAATAAGTGAGTGGAGCCAGGGCTTGCGTCCAAACAGTCCTGAACCAGTCAGTGTTCTTAAACCACTTCATTGTTCTTCAGCCTCTGCATGGCCTTTTGTGGTTATTAAGAACTTATTTAAGATACTGGGGAGCTGGCTGCAGTGGTGCATGCCTGTAATCCCAGTGACTGCGGAGGCTGAAGCAGGAGGATCACAATCACAAGTTCAAAGCCAGCCTCAACAACTTAATGAGACCCTAAGTCACTTAGACTCTGTCTCAAAAAAAAAAAAAAAAAAGTGGGGGCTCTGGGGATGTGGCTCAGTGGTTGAGTGTCCCTGAGTTCAATCCCCAGTACCCTTGCCCCCCCCCCAAAAATATATATATACACACACATACGCATACATACATACTAGGGACTTAAGATCTATATTCAACGTTAATAGAAAGATCTTTTGTAGAACTACATATATCAGAACCACAGGCATTCCAGAGCCTTCCCTAGATGTTGTATCACAAGCTAGTGTCTCTATTTTGAATTACTTAAAACATCTTCCTTCATATTCCTCAGCCTTTCTCCTCTGAGAACCTAACATAATCATTATTGCCCACTGTTTGTGGTCCTTCCACATTTAGGGTGAAGAGATTGTGTCCCAGAATTCCCAGGAGAGCACAGCAGATGAGAGTGAGGATGGCACATCGTCCCAGATCACTAAGAGCAAAGCCACAGAGGTATCTCTAAAGGGCACCAGAGTCTGACATTGGTGGTTGCATTGTGTTAACTATTCTGAATTGGGAGAATGTGCAGAACTTTCCCTGCTTACATTTATCATCAGATACTTCAGTTTCTGTGCTTATATGAATGCTTTGGGGCCCAGAGAAAAAGTCATACAATTTTAGAATCACTGAGTATCTCAAGCTGTGACGTATATTATGGAATCACAAATTCCCTTCCAAGCGACTGGGGTGTAGCTCATTGGCAGAGCACGTGCTTATTAGCATTCGCAAGTCCCCAGGTTCGATCCCAGGTACCCCAAAGAGAAAAAAATGAAAATTCCCATCCATTATGTAGTTTGTTTTCCACGAACTTATGTATGAAAGCATTTTAGAACAGAGAAGGGGTCAGTGTACTCTCAGAGTACTGAGAAGACCAGTGAAGCCATTTAAACATGTTTGAATAGATAAAAGTAGAAAGGCAAAAGCATTTGGTAGAAGCTGAAGCCTAGAGTCAAGCTGCCGCCGCATAGAAATAAAATAATAGAAGCTCCTTTCTACGGTACAGATGCTTTGGTGAATTTAAAGAAAGCTAAGTAAAAATGCGTATGTTTGTAACATTTTGCTACAATTCAGGTGAGTCATGGACACCAAGAAGTTCAGAGTGGAGTCTCTCACTAATGTAATTTGAGATTGAGGCAAAAAGACTGTTTAGTATGAAAAGTTCTTTATTTGCATGGTTCTTTTTTTTTTTTTTTTTTAAGAGAGAATCAACTTTTTATTTTTTTCATCTGGCCTTTGTTTCCCTGACACTTCACTGTGTATGTGGTAGAGGAAGCACCATGCCAGGCAAGCACTCTACTGTTGAGCCACCTCTCCAGTCCTAGTTCTCTGTTTTAATGTATAATATTCCTCCTCTACCTGAGGCAGACAATGTCCTGTTACCTTTGTATTCTATCCTAAACAAACGTGCTACACTAGATTTGCAAAGCAATTTTATGCTGTATTCCCTGTTGAAATATGCCAATACTTTTTTTTTTTTTTAAGAGAGGGACAGTGAAAGAGA